>BPLT01000001.1:11827500-11867500 GCA_019656295.1 Rhododendron mucronatum var. ripense
ACTGTTAAGAGCTTGTTCCATATTGCTTAATTATAAATTATAATGTAGTATATGAGCCTGGTTGGCCTCTCCACTCATTGCCAATTGGTTTGAGTTGGATGCTTTAACAAGGCATGAAAGCTAGGCTTTTGGAAAGACTCTCTTGATTGATTGCCCCATTGCTTGCGCCTTAAGAGCACCATGTTTGGTTGTTCATTGTGATCCCTATGTCATGGATCCATTGTTTACCTCTCCACGTGGTCACACGTGCGGGGGAGTGTTAGAGCTTGTCCCCACTAGTTAATTACAATCTCCAAAACTAGTATATGAACCCGGACTGCCTCTCCACTCATTGACAATTGGTCTTGAGTTGCATGATTTAACAGAAAAAACAGAAGGGAAAAAAAAAAATCAACAGATCAATGAACAGGAAGGCAGGGGAGGAGGATGGTGCTAACCGGGGCCAAAAATGACAGCAAAGGCATGACATCTTCAAGCTCCATTGGCAAGGTGTCATCCACATCAGGGGGGATGAAGACATTCTTCACCACTGGAACAGGCCCTTGAACATCATATAAGCCTATTTTGTGGCTAAATGTAGCAAGCCCAAAGAGAGATCCAGGCCCAAGAGCTGTGATGAAACAGACAAGTTTAAGTTGACAAGATAAAAACTAGAACACAGAATTGTATGCAACCAATGTCCAGTGGTAGAGGCCATCAACCTTCCAGAGCTGCTAATAGAGCACTTTTTATAAGCTCCAAAAACTCTTCTGAAGCTGCACAGATATTCAAGGCAATTAAGAAAATTAGCCATCCAGAAATCCATTTCTGACAAATCATGATAAGTTGTATTAGGTTGGATGAAACTGCCAAAAAGAAAAAATAAAGTTGGATGTGAGTAGAATTTTGTAAAGCCAAATAACGGAATCTTCAAATGACAAATATGCCATCAGCACAAACATAAAAATGCCTCAAATAAAGATCTGTGCAAGTGACTGAAGAAAAGTACATTAATTACTCTCATGTGTATTTTCCTAATCCAAGCAAGACTAGAACTCCAATAGAAGCAAAACAAGAAAATTAATCAAGAAGAATATCCTAGACTGAATAAGCTCTCCATTTAAGATCAAATAACAGTATAGGTCCATTAGTAACACTTGTGTTAAAACTAATGAGTGTGCAGCGCAAGCTTAAGAGTATATTTTGATGAATTTGATCTTTTTTTCTTTCTTCTTTTCTTCGTGATTAAATTGGCCTGTTTAGGACCTTATTAGTTTTTGTGGAGTTGACGATCCAATACCATTCGCAGTATAAACTTCATCAAACCAAATTGCAGCCTGATTCAAACAACCTTTACTTTGTGCTCAGTGTCACATCACATAGCAGTGAAAATGAAAAAATTAAATCAAGTGACTGGATGAGCAGTCTCACTTAAGCTTCAATTAACCTTACCTCTACATAATAGACCCATTTTGCAGGTTATTTGTACCAAAGACAGACTGAAGTTTCCCACTTACAGAAGCACAGTTGTCAAGCTGTTAGTGTATAAATATAAAGAGGGCCACAACTTCCAAATTATAAATTCCAAATGGAAACAATTAACAAAAGTTAATAGTATTATTTCGTATGGAATAGAAAAGTTCTTAAAATGGGATAGGATAAGTCAAACTCAACAAGCTCTTAAAAATACTAAGAACTGCGAGTGTCGCAACTTAGTCCACGAGTGTTTGTTAGAATACACACTAACAATGATTACCTGTAATTGCTGGAAATTCTTCTCATAAACTATTTCGTACTACTAAAATGGCAAAGCTTCCAAACTATGAAGCACGGATACTCTATTTTGGCCTCCGTATCACATATCGTATCCGTATCGGATACCAATACTTTTGGATACTCTCCAGATACGTATCCGATATGCTTTTTAAAGTATCCTACTTTTAGAATTATTTTTGGGTATCCCGATACGTTTCAGATACGCACGGATGCTCTCGGTTACACTCCGGATATGTATCCGATATGTTTTGAATATGCGCGGATACGTGTTGGATATGCTCAGATATGTTTCGGATACGCGTGAGGGTAAATATGTTATTACTTAAAATATATGGATTAAAATTGCAAGTAGTTCTTTTTTCCCCACCAATCAACACCAGAAGCACACCAAAAATGTCCTCCCTCGACAACCTTGTAAGTCTCTTCTCCTCTCTCTCTCTCTCTCTCTCTCTCTCTCTCTCTCTCTCTCTCATTGTGTGTACGTAAATATATATAACTATATAGACACAATTATATATATAACTATACGTGAATAGATCTCTCTCGGCATGTGAAATGGTGAACTTGTGTAATGAAAAACTTTAATCATTAATGAAATTTTAGGAATTAAAAATTATATATGATATATTTTTCATTTACTTTTATATTCAACGTATGCCCTAACATATCGTATCCTTCTTTTTGAAAAAATCATGTATCTGCGTATCCGTATCCCATATCTGTATCCGTGCTTCTTAGCTTCCAAACCATACCGACGGAATAAACAAGAAGCTACCAAAATGAACACCAAGGACCAGATCATATCTTACATGACAAATCAACAGCAGCAACATAAACTGGACGGGCCTGCATTGCTTCTTCTTCATTTCCTTCCACTACAAAACAAACAAGACACATTTGTTCACATGCAAGCTCATACATACAAAGCTAATATGACAACCACAACCAAACTTCAGTCTCCATAATGTATGGAAGAGTAAAGAGTTGCAAGTGGATGAGTGGGGAGAACTAAGGTTCCGTTTGGATACAACGTAGATTTCAGCTTATTGGAGTTGACAATATAACTACATGAGTTTCAACTTTCAAGCCTTATCATGATGCATTTAAAATTAAATAGAGGAGATTTGAAATGCTTCTTCTTAAACATTGTAGTTATACAAGGAACACACTAAAATCCGTATCTTCTACCTCTAATCTACCTTCCTCCGTAGTTTCACAAGCCACCTATAAACTATTTCTCTTTCATATCTATTGGAACTGAATGTCCAACTGATTCATGTAAAAACATCTATCCAAACCGTCCCTACGTACTCTGCATGTTCATGGTTGGAGTATATCAAAGCCAGTTTAACAAGAAACTCGCGACTCTCAAAGACCAAACCCAACCAATTCGCAAAACTACTCTCTTCTCCATTCTCTATGGAAACCAAAACAAGGTAGAAATGGTGAAGGAGGAGCGTGTCAATCAATCCATGTATGTAGTGTGGGGAATACTGCAGCAGACGCATCGGGAAAGGGTCAAGGGCTTCAAAATCCAAAAGGAGGGAGCAGCTGGCAACCTTGGTGAGTGGGCAAGGGTCTCAGGGGGTTTAAGCTTCTTTGGTTTTGTTTATGCATCTTTTGGGGTTTGAGCATTTCTATAGTTGTTATCTTGACAACTATGGGCTATTTTGTTTGTAGTTTTCGTTGAATTTGATGTTTTCTTATCCAAAATAAATGAGTGGCTGAGGCCGGAGGGCTAGGTTGAGATTTCGAATGTCGCAGGGGAGAGCTCATGTTTACTCTTCAAAGCTCTCTCATATGCATTTCTTTTCCTATTTACTTTGATTTTCATGTTTTTATCTGTTATGCTCTCGCGAGTTTCAGTAGTTTGGAATGTTGGGAGCAAGTTTCAGTCGTTTTGAATGTTTTCAAAAGAGGCTATGGTGGCGCTCCCGCTCACGCATTATGTGAACTAGATTTGGACTCAACTGAAGTATAATCACTCCTTTCCAGATTTCAATGCACACAATTATACCCAAAAAAACGCACATATATGCAGAAATTGAGAGGATTTGGATTACTCGGCAACTCGAGATCTACGAAGGAGGAGGTGTTCTCGGGGCACGACTGGGGGCGAGAGTAGCGAGAGACGGCCTCGGAGGGGAGGCCGTTGAGGGTCCCGCACAGGGAGCAGGTCCAGGCCCACTGCTCCTGCTCGCAGAAGGTGTTGTAGTAGGCCCAGCAGTTCTCGCACCGCGGCAGGAGGTGGCCGTCGGATCCGTACAACGGGGGGTTCCCGTTCTCGTCCCGCGCCGCGAACGGCGTCAGCGTCACCCCCCACGGCACCCCCGACGACTCTAGCGCGTCGGAGTCGATGGGGAACCGACCCACCGTGGCCCTCACCGCCATTGGTAGAGGGTTCTCAGTTGCCGAAGAGGGGAGGGGGGGCGTAACTGCAAATGGAAATGAGGTTTTGGAGGTTTATTGTAATTTTGATGAGTTTTATGAGTGTCGGAGAAGGTGGGGGAGTACATTTTAGAGGAGTCAACTCCCAGGCGTATTTTAGCTTGTTTCCTGCACGAGCTCCACATAAGGTGGGCCAATAGGATTTTGCCAACTCACCTGCATCCATTCGCGACCCTGACCCGGTTGGGTTATGTCCGGTAACTGTAAACGGGTTTCAGCCGCTCCAGGGTTGGGTTTAAAAATTTTATTTGGGGTTGGGAATTTACTCCCTCCGTCCCATTTTGATAGTGCCATATTTCATTTTGGAATGTCCCAAATGGCAAATACAATTCCACTTTGCAAAATCAACTACTCCATAAGAAAAAATCTTGATAAAAATCCATTATTACCCTTGTATTTAAATTGAAATACTATTACTTACATGAGTATACATCAATGAAATAATTGTAAAGGTGAATACTTTTTTATGTAATTATTATCTTTCTTTAAAAAGTTGAAATCACTAAATGAGACTATCGAAATGGAATGGAGAGAGTAGATCAGTTGAATCAAATAGTGAGAATTTTTGTAGACCATGTCACTCATGAATTATGAATATAAAGACAATATCTATGTTGTAACAAATTACTGCTTATTTTGTTAACTTAAAATACAGTGGTTACCATTGATTTCCTTTTATGAGAATGACCACACAAGCTAAAGGCTTGTGAGAGCAAAAAATTGAGCCTACTCTAACCAAGAGGTCAATTACATAGGGATTATTTGGCATCTCTTTTCTCGTGTCGGATTTGACATATGATGTCAAATATTTGCTTTGAGAGAGTGGCATAGAAAGAAAGCGAGAGAAAGTGTGTGTCTAGGTGAGGGCTCCCTCCCTTCTCCCCTGGTGCCCTTTCCCCTTCTTCCCTACTTCTTTCTTTTCCCTTTTGTCTCTTCCTTCTTCCTCCCTCTCAATCCCTCTCTGACCCCGATTCTCTCTCTTCTCTCATTTCCTCTGCTTTGCTCTTCTACCTTCATTGGTTGTGAGATGGTGAGACTGTCTCTTTAGGAAGCTAAGATCTCCCACTTTCTTTATCATTTTTGAACTCAAAAGTCAGATCTAGGGTTCTAGATCTAGTTTCTTGAAACCAGTTCAGCGGCGACGGTGGTGACGTATGTGATGGGAATGAGCTCAAGTTGGTGCGGTGGTTTCATTCAGAAAAGTTTGCCCTGTGTCTATACCTAGCCATTCCATGTTTGGCCACTTCAACCCCTCTTCATAAGTGTGATCGACGGGTTTGACTCTGGCGTCTTGGTTCTAGGCGGCTTTTATTTTTTGTTTTTTTTGTTTTATTTGTTGTTTTCCGTATTTTCAGACTAGTAGTGTCTACTTTTATTGTACTGTGTTCTTCATATATATAATATCTAGGATGATCTGGTTTGTCAAAGAAAAAATATATATTTTTGATTAGTTTGCTCTCCCAAACGTTAAGTTAAAGTGAAAATATACTTAAATAAGAGATTTGGCATATTGATTAGAGTGAATATTTTAGAAATGTCAAATTCTAATATGTCAAATTGCCACGAGTCTTCAAAAAAATTTGACACCTCCACATTTAAAGCCAAAAATTGGAGATGCTGCTCTTAATGGGCCATATTTTTTATCAACTTTGAAAATGTACAAGTGTGTAACTTCTTTCAACCAAACAAAAAATGACCGATTTTCTCTATCCAGACAAATTCTTGGTCTTTCTCAAATCACTTTTAGGCCTTCCGTCTCATTTTCATTGTTCATTATTTTGCGCTTAAAAATAGGGTGTTGCTAATGCTAAAAACATTTTTGTTTATGCCAAAATTGTAGTGCATAAAACATTTGTACCCTGTGTAAAGTACAAGATTTTTATATACTAGAGTTTTGGCATTATCATTTTTCTTGTAAAAATATTCCTATGTTTTTCCCTTTCAATAATGACATCTTTAAATTGGTGTATTTTTTTTAAAAAAAGTATTAATGTATTATTGGGACCGGATATAAATGGAGTAAAATTTTGGGAAAATAAAGGGAAAATTTTGAAAATGTACAAGTGTGTAACTTCTTTCAACCAAACAAAAAATGACCGATTTTCTCTATCCAGACAAATTCTTGGTCTTTCTCAAATCACTTTTAGGCCTTCCGTCTCATTTTCATTATTCATTATTTTGCGCTTAAAAATAGGGTGTTGCTAATGCTAAAAACATTTTTGTTTGTGTCAAAATTGTAGTGCATAAAACATTTGTACCTTGTGCAAAGTATAAGATTTTTATATACTAGAGTTTTGGCATTATCATTTTTCTTGTAAAAATATTCTTATGTTTTTCCCTTTCAATAATGACATCTTTAAATTGGTGTATTTATAAAAAAAAGTATTAATGTATTATTGGGACCGGATATAAATGGAGTAAAATTTTGGGAAAATGAAGGCCAAACATGTGTTTTGATAATTAATATTTCCTAAGGACATTTTGTTCATTAAGAAATATTTTTAGCGTATACTTAAAAGTATTAATTATCAAAATACGTCATGTGCCTGTCATTTTTTCTAAAATTTTTGAGCGGCACAACCCGGGCCAAAAGCGGGTCGAACCCACGCACCATTGGATCTGTAAATCCACAAGTTCAATCTGCTTCCTGAACCAGCCCGTTTTTCCGATTCCTTCCCTCTCACAGTAATCCAATTAACGATTTTCTCTCTCAAACCGTTTCTCTCTCTATCATATCATTCTCTTCCTCCCGGATTCGACCCCCAAGATTCCGGTAAGCATTTCTGCTAGCTTAAATTCATGTTATCTGTATATGCTATTTGTTCTCAGCTGGTTCTTTTTACGCTTCCGTTTAGGTAATATATTTTAAATTTAGGGTTCCTTGTATTGCATTGATTGCAGTGTCACTTTGTTGGTCATTGGATCGAGCTAAGTTACTCAGATTTGACTTTCGTTTTGTTCTGTGTCTCGCTCTAGGATATCTGCAATTTTGTAGGCATTTTTGGGAGTTTTTTTTTGGGTAATGTTTGTTTGACTTCAGCGATTAGATCTTGCAACAGAGTTGAGCATCTGAAAATTGGGGTTTGCGACAAACTGTATTTGTTCCTTCCTTTTCTCACTTGGTCATTGAACGGAGCAGTAGGGTTAAAATCGATAGTTGTAATCTGTCTTAAAGTTGGATTTGATGAACTTCACATTGTGGAAGTACGAAACCTGCCCCATGAGAAAAGGGAAATGAAAGGGGAAAATCATTATTCCCCCCTTTTCATGTGTTATTTTTTGTATTTCAGTCTTCATTAGTTCAAAAGATCGAATGGACAGTTCGCACGCGGGTATTACAGACTCTGATTTTGAAGAGTTACATGTGAATTTGTTTCTGGAATGTATGAGACTTTGTTGAAACATTTCATTGTAGTTTCTATATTCTGGCTATCAGTTGAAGCAGTACGAAGATTCACACATAAGCAGTTTCATTTATTTAAAATTCTGCATGTGTGTGTATAAGTGGAGGGGAAAGTTTCCGGAAAAGTTGAATCAAGGATAAGTTTCAGATCAAGTGGTTGGTGAAACTGTCATATTTTTTTTGTGTGTATAGAAAGCTTTTGACAATATGTTAGAAATTTAGAATAGTTCAGGCAACATTTTTATTCTAAAGTCAGTGGATGTTATCAGCCCAGGATCTTCTATATTGAACATTCTTTACCTTTTTATCCTAAGAAGCAAACTGCAGCGAAACACTTCGGCTTATAGATATCATTTTGGTAGATGCTTGAAGCTTGATTAGGGGCTGACATTGTCTTATCAAGAGAGACTAATCGCAATTGGTCTTAGTTAAGTTTCATTTCGGAATTTGGTAAACATGACATAGTATGGTGACATGAGGATGTGACTTTGTGGAAGCACAAGCAAATATTGAGAATTACCTTGAACCACATATTTTTTAATGCCTGTATTATGACACTGGCATTGAATCTGAAGTAATTTTCCCCCCTTCTGCGTGCATATTGTGGCTTGTCTTGATGACAATGTTATAGTGTCTCTATCCCCTTGGATCAAATATAATATCAAGCCAATTAAAATAGAATGCTATAAGATTTGAGCCCTCAAAAGTGAAAACCTTGAAGGATAGCACAAGAAAATGTTTCTTGGGAGGGACTACTGAATAATTTAGTCTAACGTCAAAATAAACTAAAAAATATGGATGAAAGCTATGGGGATAAGTGTTAAAGAAATTCAATAGTTTGGATTCAGTGCACCAGATTCTTATTATATTAAGTTGTTAGTCCTCAGTTTTACAGACTATTACTTTGAGTCCCTTTAACAAATGCTTTCGTTGGTTGACCATGCCATGTGATGAAGATTTGTGAAGCCAATAGTATATAGGCAAGGATGCCGAGCAAAAAAAATGTATTGGCAAGGACGCTCTTAATTAGTAGGCTAATGCATGTGGTTGGATAGATATAATGTTCCTGGCGGTATTTGTATTTCTTTACTTGGTGGTGATATTGCCTAATGATTTTTCCAACCATTGAGAAGGTTCTCCCAAATATGGAAGTTAATGTGACACTTTGGTATTCACTGCTTTTCTGTTATGGAAATATTTTTCATGTATTGGAGTGGCTCTAAATCTTTTGTAATTGAGTCATCAGTAACTTTGTTTCAGGTAAAGTAAGCTTACCAACTGCAATGGCCATGAGGATTGCTGCAAGATATGTACCTCGTAGGCTCTCAAGCAGTGGTAAAATTCTCAGTGAGGAGGAAAAGGCTGCAGAAAATGTCTACATTAAGGTCGGCACAACTTTCTGTTCCCATACTCTCTTATTGTATAATTTTTCCTACATTTTGGTTGAAACATGAGCAGTTCATTTTACCAGGATGATGTTGTTTTGGGTTTGGCTTGCACTGATGCTATTGTATATGCACTTTTGGGCTTCCCTTTCAAGTTCTATCTGATGGGCATAATTATTGGATTTGTCCTTCGACTTCTGTATTTGTTCCTCTCGTAAAATTAATTGTTGGTATTCTGGACTAGATTGGCCTGTTTATCAGTTTATGTTGATGATTGGAATAATTTAGAAGCTTATTTTTCCCCTTCTAGGATCTTTCATACAGGAAGCGTCTTGATCGTGCTGTGTTTTATAATGAGGAATCTCTTAAAGGAGCTTATATGTTACGCTGCCATAGATATCGATTCTGAACATGCACTCTGATTTAGTCAAACCAAACCACCCACCCACTACCACCCATAAAAAATGGGGCAACCTGAATCCCTGCGGTAAGTGAGATCCACCAGAAAGGCCAGTTCTTATCCGAACATGCAGATTTCACTTTGTATTGAGCTCTGGTTTATTTTACATAGGTGCACAATGTCATAACCAAATTAGTGTTTCCTTTCACAAAGACAAGCACATTTTATGTAGGCAGTGTTGGTGGCGAGAAAGAAACACGCATTTTTGACGATTCATAGTGTGGATTGCAAAAGCTCAAGAAGTCTTTCTTGTGGAGTTCTTATGTCCATGATATTATGTAAAGGATTTTTTTGAAACCTTTTTTCCATTGGGAGATGTTGGAAAGTCAAATTTCTTTTTGAGGTAGACATGGCATTGGAATACAAATCCCGTGGATCTTATTCCGGCATTTGTCTGCAACAATTTCTGCAGGGATTGGGTAACCGTCTATATAGTAGCTATAATCTTCTTATATATCCCCTCATGATTAGTTCAGCAAATCAAAAGAAACCATTGCGGTTTTTTTGCAAGGGTTACATCCCTATTTCATCTTTCCAATGTACTCTTTACCCAGAAAAGAGCAAAATCGTAGAAATGGAGATTTGAGATAATTAGTTTTGGGTTGGATGCTTTAACATGGTGCTTCAGGAGGTAAAAAAGAAGAACAGTTTGCAGTTGTAATGAACACTGTGTGTCGGGTTATGTAATCTTCTGACATAAAATTGGACATTCCTTTTTGCGTGGGTTTTCATCAAGTTAAGTGTGTAATTTTAAGGAGCGTTTGGTCCTTAACCTTGTGCAATTTGAAGGAGCATTCTGATCTTTCATCTACAACAAATTGCCTTGTCTACTTGCTTTTTAAGTGTCTACTGTCTAGTGTTCATAAGGTGGGAACGCCTCCTAAAACCTATCAATGCTGCTGCAGAAAATTGAGCAAGAGAAGTTGGAGAAGCTTGCCCGCAAGGTATGAGCATGCTACATACTTTCTTTGTATGCCCCTACTACGTTTACACAATCACATATTTTCAAATCTCCTAAATATATCCAGCAGTTTGATGGTAATGTTGACCATTCCTGACAATAATATGCCTTCACAGTGGCAGAGCGGCATGGAGGGTGGGGTAGGAACTCGTATCCAAACAACTTAATGTTTCGTCCAACTAATGTAGAAATTGCAATTTGAGAAAGAACAGTCTGACCATAAAAATAATATCTCAACGCCTTCCATTTGAATACCACAAAATAATTGGTCCAAGACTTTATTATTTAAAAATAAAAATAAAGCCCGTGACATGCAGAGTTGCAAAAGAAATTAGGGCCTGCATATGCTCTTGGAGAAATTGAAACCGACTGATGAGAACAGGCTATTGACTAGGGATTGAGGAGTGAGCTGTAGAAATTTTTGTTGCTGTGTAGCTTCTGTGGCACACACTCGTTCTTGCGTCTTGTTATATTGGTTTTCTCTCAGTTTGATTGTTCCAGATTGGTCTGGACTATTGTAGGGCTGTGCCCAGAGTTTCGGGTTTGTTTGCTTTGATAAATGGTTAAATTTACCAAATGAAAAGGAAAAAAAGCCCACAACAAAGCCTCATCATATGACTTTACTCTCAACTTTCCTCTTCACATGTTTACACGAAACGTGCAACAAAGTAAGTAGATTCCCATCAAACAGTGCCACTCCCAAGTCCAAACATTCGCTCTGCTACTGTCAGCTCATTAGCTGATACGTTAATACTCGATACCTAAATATGTCCCAAAGCTCTACCTAGTGGTTTTTTTTTTTTTTTTTTTTTGCTTTGCTGATAGATTTGTCACCATATAATTTACTTTTTTTTAACCCTAAGTTGCTTTATTTTTTATCCGCCACCATATAAGTTGCTTTTCCAAAACTCTACCAATTTACGCTAGTCTAATGGCTGATGGAGTTGATGTACAAACCAGTTCAGCTTTGAACATAGATGTATGCTGGGGTTGGCAGACTGATCACCATTGGTGATAATGATTTTACCATTGTGTACTACTTTACTACTTCCAACAGAGTTCGGAGTTCAGTTCAAGTATACTTTATTATTACCTTCAGCACATTTTGGAGTTCAATTCAACTTCAAGTATTTTGCAAAT
This sequence comes from Rhododendron mucronatum var. ripense, assembly GCA_019656295.1. NCBI lineage: Eukaryota > Viridiplantae > Streptophyta > Magnoliopsida > Ericales > Ericaceae > Rhododendron > Rhododendron mucronatum. The sequence continues at coordinate 11,839,053 of BPLT01000001.1, forward strand.
TCGTTCTATGTTATAAAACACTTACAGATCAATATTTCAGTGTTCGAATTAGTCGTCTACGTATTGTATTTATTCGTAGATGTTTAGGTTTGCGATGCTGGAGCAATTTCTATTTTCCCTTTTAGGGGGAAAGGAGAACTTCATAGATGGTAGAAGAAAAGGTACACTCAGCTTATTTACAGCTCGAGGTGTTTAGGTTTGCGATGCTGGAGCAATTTCTATTTTCCCTTTTAGGGGGAAAGGAGAACTTCATAGATGGTAGAAGAAAAGGTACACTCAGCTTATTTACAGCTCGAGGAAAGGAAAGAACAATACTGAAATTAACCTATTTTCGTTTGAAGCTACAAAGCAAAGCACAGATTCTTCGCCATTTTAGATTTCAGTTTCTGTCTTCAAGGATGCCTTACTGTCATCATTTCATCCATTGTCAAAATATGTATATACCTCTGTATATGTCAGATGGCTGCAAATCTTACCATCGTCGAAGCCTGCAATAAAGTCCTTTTACTTTCATACAATTCGGCCATATTCCCACACGCCCTTTTACTTTCGTAAAATTTGGTCAAATGTACGTGTCGTAAATAGGTCTACTTAGAAACAAGAATCGTACTCTCATTTGCTGCTTTGTTTTGGTATTTAAAACGTGAGGCTTGGCTTGTGGTTGTGCTGAAATATTCAGGGAGCTAAGCCAGAGGGAAAACCTCCAACTAGCTCGGAGGGTACTGCATCTGATGTGAAGCTAAGCGCTCCGGCGGCCTCAACGACATCCAGAGTATCAACTGATGAGTTCAGAAACTATGCAGTTGTAGCAGGAGTGGTTACCGGCCTCAGTGCTTTGGGATGGTGGTACTTCGGATCCAAGGACAAGAAGACGGAAGAAGTGCATGACTGATGTTCATCTTCCTTGTTTTTGAACGGCACTAGCATTCGTCTTCTTTGATATCCCCATTGAAGAAAGAAAATGGCTGGCTCATGGACTTTTAGCTCACTCTCATGGAATTTCTTCTCCTTCAGTTGAGCCCTTTTACCTTCAAGTGCAAGTCTGTTTCTGTCTTGCTTTTACTTGGTGTGATAGCGAGAATTTTCAGCAGTTAATTGTCAAACCATGGTTATTTGAAGGGTAGTAACTTTCACACTTTTTTGATAAATGCACCCCCTTTTTTGCCTTCTACTAGCGAAACTTTTATGTGTAATTTTTTCACTAAAAAGCAAGAAGTGGGGTGCGTTTATAAAAAAAAAGTATGAAAATTATGTTTCTTCTTGGGGTATCAGCTGCCACAGAACCACCACCCAATGCGGCGCCACTCGCTCTCTCTCACCGCTGTAGCCAACTTTTGGTTTGCAGAAAATGTTATACGCCATTTTCACTAAAAAGCAACACGTAGCGATTAAACATCCCATCAACATAAAGCAGACAATCAAACTGGTTGGCAAAAAGGTTGCAGTTTAGGTCACGTACTCACTACCCGGTACTACTAAATTTTGCCATAACAAATCTTGCAAGAACAGTAGTGGCAGATTTATCATAGAAAAGCACAAAAAATGGTACAAATGCATTGGGGGGAAGAGCTTAAAAACTCCGAGCATGTGCTAATTACTACAGTACTATATAGCCGTTATCGTGCTTCTTTAATCTTCTTCGACACCACGAATATGGCTCCGATCACCGCCACGACCACCCCGGAAATTATAACTGCCGATTTCAGGGTTTGAATCCCATCTCTTGTCTCTTTCTTTGCGGCTCCCTAAAGAGTCCCAAAAGGCAAAACTTCAAATTCCAAACGCGCACACAAAGAAATTTGTTTCTAAACATATTCAAAAGAGAGAAGAACGGAGAGACTTGAGCGCTAGATAATTACTCACCTCGAACTGCTTAGAAGTAGTATACGCAGGATCGACGTGAAAATCAGCATCGAGTTCCGGGTCCAGCTCTCCGCTGGCCTCCGCCGCCACCGTTGCTGCCTGTGCCAGAGTGGCAGCCGCCACGTCCGGGACGTCGGGGGTTGCCGCATCTAACTCTTCTAGTGCTGCCATCCTCTTCGCCGGAAGATAAAAAAAAGATACCGTTGTAGTTCAGCTTTGTTTTATCCTGTTTCTCTGCTTTTCATAGTACTCCAGTCGGTTAGTGTATCTTTATTCATTCTTTTGGGGGGGGTTCATTTTTTGTTTGACACGTGGATGATAGGTGTCATTTGTTCTTGGTTAGGTGTCATATGCACCACTGTTCCGGCTCCCCCACTGCTCTCATTCTCACCGTCTAAAATTGTTTTAACGGTCCGGATTTTAAAAGAATTTTTCTAAGGAATCTGGACAATTGATTGTCGAAACGGAAAGTGAAATTAAGCGTTGCAATGAAACAGAGCGGTGGACGTAGCACCACTATTTTTGTGTCATTTATCGAATTAAGGATTTCCTCAAGTTTGATTTGGCAAGGTTTTAGACCTAATCCATTTCTTTTTAATAGATTCTGAAACTTCTTTTATAACACATGCAGAGTCAAATCAAATGTGTCATAACCATATAACGCTGATACTTGTAAGTAAATTTTTCAACACGATTTGGTTCAAGTGAACTCAAGTTGATCTTTCTCCCCCAACACTGAAGCACACCCAAGTTTTATATCAATCTTGGGCCATTGGTGCTGCTGGTTGGACGCACTTCGGCCTCAGCTACGAGTATATTATGGAGTACTAGTCAATTAGTAGGCAAGTGTTGCACTCATTTCAGATTAATTCTTATAGACCCTTCCATAACGGTTTCACACTTTCCCCATAAGTTATTGACAAGGGAAATCGAACCGAGATATTAGCAAAGAGCAAATCCTTAAGTTCCAGAACATAAAGATTAGAGAAGCATGCATATATGATGCATCGCCATTCTGGTCGGTTGCCTTTTCATTTCAAACGAGCTTTGCTACCTTTACTAGAACCAAATCCTTAAGTTTCGGAACATTTAGGATCCATCCTAGTAGTTAATAGTCTTTTTTTTTTTTTTTTTTGGAATACGTTAGAAATACATTGATGGATCTTAAGGATCAAAGCAGTTTGAGTTCTGTTTCTCAGGCCAACGTGTTCCAAAAAAAAAAAGAGACTATTAACTACCATGATGGATCGTAAATGTTCCATTTGTTCCAGATCGGCGGAACAATCAACGGGGTGGACTAAAGAGATGCTTATTCTTGGAAAGGAAAGAGTGGATTTACTGGGTGGGTGTGGCGGGGGAAGAGGCGGCAGCCTCCCCCACCGAGAAACTGGTTGCCTAGCTTGTACGCTGCTCTTGCACTTTTAAGGAGAGATTTTTTGTAGTTAATCCTTGTGCTTATTATCTTTTCAGTTTTGGCTTGGTGGCAAGTTACCTATTCTCCATTATGAACTAAAAAGGTCATAGCTAGAATAGTGCTGGAGCCTGGACTTGTGGGTCTCCAAAAAGGTCACTACCTGAAATGATGGATTCTCCTTCTATTTTTCAACCCAAGCAAGAAATTATTATTAATCTGTCCAACATAATAAGTTCCATCATTGCGTCCAAGGTTCAAGTCACAGACTCACAGGTTCAAGTCATAGGAACAAATCTCTTTGTACGAGAAAGACAAAGTTGGAAAAAATGCATTGTCGTACCCCTTTTTTTCAATTACCAGATATCCGAGTCATATCGCCCATAGCAAAATTAATTCCGGAGTCTTGAAGTTAATGACCTAATAAATTCTCTAGTGAATCCAAGGTTTGGAATGTTTAGTCATTGTGGAATGCACACATGCGACCTCCTGAAAGACAAATGCTTATTGCTATCTCATGTTGTCGAACGCTTATTGCTTTTTCGCTTATTTCTTTTTCATGTCCACGCCGCCAAATCCCTGAGTTTATGTCTTACCATAATATCCGCGAGAATTTGGTGCAGGGGACTTCTTCTTTTTTACACCTTTACGTGTGTGTATATTAGGACCCACCATATTCACAGAAGTCTTACCTGTCACGTGAGGAAGGAGTCACTTGAATGATACATACTTTGAAGAACAGCCGCCTAGGGTTTTGAGAGCTCTAAGGCGATTTTGAGAAGTCACAGCCGCCTAACTTTTCTGGCCGGGGAGGAGGCGCCTCTCTCCCTTCCTCCGGGCTCCTCCTTCTCCATCCGCTCTCCCTTCTCCGCTCTCCTCTTTCTTCCCCCACTTTCCTATGGTTTTTTTCTTTTTGTTTTCACCTCCCTCATATATGACCATCTCTGTTCGGCTGGCTCCGCCGTCACCAGAATCGTTTGTCAGCATGTAATCCGTCGCCGGAGCCCTTATGGCAGCAACGGTAAAGGTAGTCAGGGTTGCAATCCGTTCGGCGGGTTTTGAGCGGCTGGATTTCGAGTAAAGATCTGGGGGAGTTTTGTCTCTCCTTGTGAGAGTAATAAAGTTTGTCTTTTGGACGATTTGTTTATTGTTTGGGCTCAAGAAGATTAGTATGCATCTATTAGTGGTTTACTAGAAATGCATTAGTGTATTCACTTTTGGTTGAAGTTCATCTGATCGTCTGGATTCTTGTTGTCTTTTTTTCTTGGCTAGCAATGTATCTCTTTTGATACTGCTATAGGAAATGTGAATTTTTCGCTCCATAGAAGGTGTGTCAGACGATGCCTAGGCTGAGGGTGAAAGACATCAATCGCCTCGTTCTTTCTCGTTATGTAATTTGTTTGGCTTTGTCCAAGTTATTTGTAATTAATTTTGTTATGTAAGTATCGTTGGGTTTTATCAATGCAATACCTCTCACTTTTGTCCAGAAAAAAAAAAGAAGAATGATACATATTTATATAGTGAATTTTTACTTGTATGTCAAATATATATGAAGCTCAAAAAGTCTTACGCCCACCACTCACTTTTTATTGCTCCTCTCTCACTGTTCAAAAGTATTTTGGACAATCCGGATTTTATAAAACTTTTAGGGAAAAGTTAAACTCTTTTTTGGAAGAGTTTTTTTTTTTTAAAATTCAGACCATCGATTGTCGAGACAAACGGTGAAATGGTAGTATATTACGTTGTGCTGCTAGTTTCTGTCAAGGAAAAACAGAAGGCATGCGCAATCACTTTACAAAAACAAGTTGTCAGAGTTGCAATCACCTTAAATTGTGGTTTGTAATTAGCACATCTTTTTCCCGGGATCTCTCCTCCAACTTAGCTGGAATCCCCAGCTACCTCAATGTGACAACGTACCCTCAGTTCCCAACCGGCCAGGGAAAGGTCTAAATTTACAAAGACTAAAGTCACCTTTGACCTTTCTTCATTCATGTTTCGGCCACAGCTTATTACTTGATTGAACCTTTTCCTCTCCATTCGTCTATGGATTTTTTGACTTTTTGGGAAAAAGAACTGAAATTGCCAAGGATATTGGCTGAACTTCAGGGCTTTCTTTATGCCACAGGCACTTAACTGGCTTGGAGAGAAAAAGAAAAAAGGGTAGCAGATGTTATAGGGAGACCAGAAAAACTCCTGTCTATGCTCATGCTTGCACATGCGCATCACGACTTGTGAGGAAGTGGATTTGAGTTTTGTCCTCCAACCGAATACCCTCTTGTCGTTTTTTTTAGCCAAAATTTCGCCAAAGCCGTTAACTTGATACAGTGTCAACAGTAAAAAAAAACGAAGCAATGTTATTGCACGGATTTGGTGTAATTTTGCCTCAATCTCAAAACCAGACTATCGGTGTAAACTTATCTCATTTCACGATGCAAATCAAATGGCTTGGATAATGTAGTAAGTCTGACAATTGTCAAAATTGATGCCATATTGCCAAACTTGTTACAAAGAATGGTATTGCCGAATTTTGACATTGAATTTGGCAAAGGGTGGAGATGATTTTGCATTCTTAGTGCCAGATTTTGAAATTGGCACGAGATTCGACTCAAAGGTGGACTGGGCTTGCTCTTACCATGCGAAAGAAGAGAAAATAAGCTACGGAGTACATTCCAAGAAGCAAATTATTTTTTTTGGGGAGAGAGGGAACCACAAATCGCACTTGCAAGTAGCAATCCCATTAACTGGGGATGGTGTTGTGCACCCCTGCATAGCACCGTGTTGTGCGCAATCGGACTGTTGATTTCGGCAATCAACGGTTCACATTAAAAACAAATTTTTATTGGTAAAAGATATTTATTACCGGTCAAAGTTAAAAAATATATCTCAATTATTGATGGCTGAGATCAACGGTCCAGGTGTGCAAAACACGATGCCTCGGGATTCATTACTCAAGAGGTGGAAACTGCGAATACAATCAAGACTAATAAAATTTCTAAATTAAAAAAAAAAAGAAAAAAAAAAGAAGAACCAAATTCAGATTCAGCCCACATTTCCCCTGTTCTCATTTGCAAATTAAAAGAAACATGAAAGCAGGAACGACCTGAATACATTTACTACTTTAGCATCTCAATTTCCATGCATCATTAGTATACATGTCCAATTAATCTTCATCTCCCCATCATTTCCTCCATTTCTTCTCCTTCTTCTTCTCCAACAATCCCATCTCTCTCATCATAATCATCATTATAATCATCATCATAATCATCATCTTCTTCTCTATCCTCTCCATCCGCCTGAAAAAACTGCAACTTCAACCGTCCATCCTCTCTGCTAGCATGCAGAAACTCCTGAGTCGGGACCCTTATCTCCTTCAAAACAAACCTACCATTCTGCCTATAAGACTCGAACCACACCCAAGGCTTCCCACTCTCCCCAATGGAAGAAATCGGCGGAGGAAACTCCCCCCCACTTTTCCTCACCCTCCTCATCAACTCCCCCTTCCCACCACTCCCACCATGCAAAAAACTCTCCTTCCCGATTCCTACCACCTCTCCCTTCTCTTTCCAACCGTCGATTTTCGCATCGGATCTCAGTTCCTCCACGTCGGCGGAGCTTTCGAACCCGAGACCCTCCGTGCACAGCTGCAGGGACTCTGAATTCATGGATGAGAAAATGGTTGAGAGGTAATCTGGTGATGGGTTTTTGTTGTTGGTGGGGGTGATTTGGTCATTTTTGGTGGTTGAGGGAGGAAGAGTGGGAGGGGAAGGGGAGGGTGGGTATTGTTCTGGGTTCTCTTTGAAATGTAATTCCCCAAAGATTTCTGTGAAGGATGATGAATCTTGTTCATTGGGTTTTGTGGGTTTGATCTGGTTCCAAGAGAGGGACTCCAGCAGTGTTGGGTTTTCTGGTGGGGGTTTCTTGAAGATGTGTTGGAGGCTTCCACAGGCAGCCATTTGAGAGAGAGAGAGAGAGAGAGAGAGAGAGAGAGAGAGAGAGAGAGAGATGCACTGAGACTGCTAGTAGGGAAGCTGTTTTGGGGGTACCTCTCAGTTGGGAGTGAAATAAGGATGGGTGGTTAATATAGAGCCTGGTATCCGTTTGGTGGTTATAAATGCATATAGATTTTATGCATACATAGATTTTTGTTTGTCAGCGAGAACTTGTGTACAAAGATATTGATACAGATGCATTTGGAACCAACGGTTCGACGCACGCAAGTCAAATGATATGATAATGAGTCCACGTGCATCAAATATTTTTAAATACATTATGTTCGGTTCTGTGCACATAAATGTGTTCCTAACATTACTCTTCTTTCAAAATTTTACGAGTCCGAAAATCATATCAGGTTCATCCCAATCAAATTTTAATAAGCAACTCATGAAAGCGTTGCGTTACTTGCCAATTTCGTTGGACAATTAGTAAGTTCGAAGAAATCGTTAAAGCTTGATTCGTTTGGATTAGCAAGTCGAACTCAAATAACTTATTAATCGAGGGTTACGTCAAGAATACATGACGACAACATAGTCGTTTGTGATAGCAAGGGGATTAGTATAGGCTGAATATCCTTCCAAGGCTCATAATTGAATCCCTTTTCCTTGAGTTTCTAGTCTCATTGGGCAATATGATGCTTTACAGAAACCACTGATGTGATTGCCAAGAGGATATAAACCCATAACCAACCCATCTTGCCATATCTACAAATTCCTTCCCCTCCACAACATTTCTCTAATTTACTAAACCAATCAACACAGAAACACCAACACATCTTAGCTTATCATATCATATCAAATAATCACAATTCTCCACTTTGAATAAACTTTTGGAACGTATAATGAAAGACTACACATACCCAAAAACATACTCACTCTGTCCCTTTTTAAGTGTCCTGCTTCGTAACTCCAACTTAATAAAAAGACATCATCATTATACATTTCACATCAACTTTTTCCTCCACTCTCCCTACTTACCCATCATCATTACACTTTTACTCACTTATTTTTCAAAATGAAATCTACTTTTAGGGATAAAATAGACAATTCACCAACTTTTACCCCACTAACTTTACAAAATGGACACTTATTAAGGGACAGTCCAAAATGGAATGCCGAACTATAAATAAGGGACGGAGGGAGTAATTAATAGGGATGAAATCCGGACGCATCAAAAGAAAAACACAAAAGGGGAAGTTTTTCTGGGGTCAATCAATTTGGCAAATACCAATATTTGCTCTCAGTTTCTGTATTTGTCAGTTCCTAAAACAACATAATATTCCTATCTGATCCTTCTCAATTGCCGAATCTCTAGTGGGAAAATGACTGCCTGTCATTTTTGGTCCCCATCTTAGCTGATTATAAAGTAATAAAGTGATGAAGACTGCACTGGTAGCAGATTGAAGTATCATGACCACATGGCTCCACCCCAAATTTGTGGTCGATTAGTCTGGTCCTCAAGAGATGTCTATGCCAGTAATGCATCAAACAAAAATAGTAGTAATATCTGTAACAGGGTCCCATGGTCCTCATGCATTGGAATGTCCCTATTCTATGATGGTTTTTCCATGTGAATTGTATTCTTATTGATTTCTTAGTTTTCATTCGCAGTACTTGTTTTCCAAGTTTCAGAAACAAAAACAATGAAAAGTACGAAAATACTCTTACATAGCATAGTGTTTGTATCTTCGTGCAAAAAGATTATCCAAAAATTCAAGTCGTGATTTTGGTATTTCCAGAGAAGTGAGTTCCTAACGGGAAAGTTTCACAAAAGCAGTTAATCAAACTTGCTTTTTTCCAGAAAAGGTAAACAAAGCAGAAAGAAAAACATTACTAGAACAGAACCTTCCCAGGGCACCCAACTCAACTACAAAAAGAAAAAGAAAAAAGAAGGGAGATTACATTTCATACATGCACAAATTGAGACCACATGAAATCCTCCGCATAGTTGTAGTTTCCAAAAGCAAATTGTTAGTTTGCAATACCACTCATACCTGATCCCGCAATAGGATAAGAAAACCAACCAGCAACATAGAAAGAACAAACAACTCACAATGCCCCCAAATTCCAAATCCACATTGTCATCACCATCACCTAGTCGTGGACCACTGTCGACGTTTTCTTCACCGCCAAGCTTCAATCCTCTCTGTTCTTGAATTTATACGGCTCAAATTGCTCATCTCCTTGCTCTTCTCCACATGTCCCATCACCACCTGAAGTACCGCTGGTTGTTGTTCAATTCCAGGACACTTCTTTGTCAGATTCGAAACACTAGATTGGCCAATTTTTTCTCCAAGGCACTTCTCTTCTTGTACCACAGATTTTATACAATTATTAACCACTTCCGCATCTATGTCAGTGTTGTACTCATCAGGACTATTATAACTTCCTTCATAGGATCCTTCAATAGATGTTGAATCGCTATTGCATGGCTCTCCTCCATCAGTTGCGATGTTATCAAGCTCAATAGAGTCTGAAGCGCTTTCAGTAATGGGTTCTTCAGAAATGAAGTGAGGGTCAATCTCGTCATTTTCGTGGGCAGCGACTTCCAGACGACGAGGCTGTGAAGGGCTGTCGCGACCATTCTTATCAGAAGGCTCCAGGAGAGAACTAGGAGCCGGTTCTATCACAGAATCCTCTCTTTCACGTAGAATCTTCACAATAAGTCTCTTGAGGAAGTTCATCACTTGGACCGCATGCATTAACGCAGTCAATGGATCTGCCATCTGAAAGTACAAAAAGAACACACAAGACTACTATTACATACAGTAGGGTAGATGAGGGATCAAGAACCCCTATAATAGATTTTCATCAAGTACATACAAAGCCCATCCATCCATGATCACCTCTTACTTTTTTCTTTATTTATTTATTTATTTTCAAGTTAAGTATTTGAATCCATAGCGACCCCTCATAGTACTGGTTAACAATCTAAGAATGGACTCTTCTCAATCTTTAGGTTTTCCATCACATTAACAGTTAGTTCTTTCTCCTTTCCAGTAGCTTTGCTATATAAAAGTTGGTGGAATTGCAACTTTAAGGAGAACCTTGGGTTCCTTCCTACAAGATTTGCAGAGGCAACTGAAGTCAAGTAGTTGGATCACAGTCCCAAAAAAAAAAAACATCACCATCCAGACTAGAATGGTAGAACTTAACGTCATTTGCCCGAATCTGATTGCTTTGTTAATTAGTGCTTAAAACAATTTCAGCTTGATGAAAATCATTCATAACACCTTGATCAATCAGACTGGTCAAATTATTGTTAATGGTTTAGTACCAGAAAACAATACCCAATCGAACCTGCGTCATGTTTGGTGCAAAAACCATTGCAATGTTGTGTGCATTCATCTTGTTTAAATGTTCCTGTTGAACAACATCACCCATCAGGTTGATCGCCCAATCCAGTAGAGCAGCTTCTGTTGGAGGTAGGAGCCTCACAAGTGCAGTACAATCGTCCTCAGACTGGCACTGCATTATTTGCTCAGGTGACAGAGAATCCAATACTCCAGTTGGGAGTTCTCTAAACCAAGCCTATAGATTACAGTAACCAAAGTTAATTCTAACTGATCAAGAAATCAAGCAATTTCCCAAGTAAGCATAAGGCAATTCTTCGGGTCATGCATACATGTACTTTATTTTAATAAAGAACTTGTGTTATGCACATGGAATGGTGGACATTTATTTTGCAATGTCTCTTCCAAAAATTTAACTTGAAGAATTGTTCTTGTCTTCAGCACCATAAAAGAATCCTAATTCCTAATACCAAGTAGGTCACTATCACTTCAGGGCGTTGTGTCCGAGTTCGGAAGTCTGTGGCTCTTGTTGGGGCTGCATGTCTTATATTGCACATCCAAATGGTGATAATTAAAGACCCATCACATAAAGGATCTACATCTAAGAAACATGTGAGATTTTAAATCACAAGTGTAGCATAGGCTCATAAATGCAACAAAACAGAAAACACACATGACACCGGAAAAGACCAATGAAGATGCTATCGCATAGATAACATTAGTTACAGTACATACAAGTTAACTATCCAACATTAATCTAATAATGCCATTTATTAAAAAGATACTAGAAATACATATGAATATCGAGTAAGATTGGAGGTAATAGAACCTTAATCCACCTTACCTTTCTTGAAAAGACCTTGCCCAATATCTAAGTAGCACAGACAGTAAGACGCCTATATGGAGGAGCCTAGTCCATGTCAAGTACCGCACTTTTCGGGAAAAAAATCCTGGAACTGTGTCTGGCACTTGTAACAGGACCTAATTCAGAGATCTAGATTCATGGTTTCGAGTCTTCTGATACTTCAATTGCATTTCGCAGATACTACACTGACCCTTCTAGATCCTCCCAGAAGGACTCCTGTTGTGCATCTCTTAGAGGTAGCAATGTTTAACATTGTTGAGAAAACAACTTACACATTCAAATGTGCTTTGAAAGATTTCGCAAACCCATATAGCATGCAAATGACCAATATAAAGTATGTAATGAACATACCTCTAGCATGGAAATGTTATACCCAACCAATTGTAAGAAGAGAAAAGAAAAGATTTAACTCTTGGCACTTTTATTAAACTCCAAAACATTAACACATAATTTTCAGCTACCTCTCTTTGTGGGGGAATGCGACCTAAGAGGCTTGGGTCTCAACTATGGGACAAACTATCACATACCTTTATAGGTCCATATCATAATGTATTACAACCATGCCATTCGGAAAGTGGTCACTAAAACCTATTCTAATGACGACGGAAGGCAAAAGGTAAATAAAGAAAAACAAGACAACCAACACAAACTAAGGGAAAACTAAGGGTCAACTAGAGATATGACAGAACCAAGTTATTGCCAGACCTTGCTGTTGAGCCTTGTGTATTGACACTGCAACACTTGATACCCAAGCACTACTGATGACCAATTACATAAATCTCCTAAAAAATGGACCCCATACTCAATAACAACGACCATAGATCATTAGAAATAATCATGGATATTTCTAAAACAGAAAACCTATCCTTAACAAAATCACTCTGCCATAATTTTCCAGATTTCCCAACCTTGTAGCTATATAGGTTGCCATGTTTCCCAAGTTGGATATAAGACACTTGCACAAGTCCAATTCTAGAGACGAACCGAAAGGAAAGTTGATGAGTCATAATAAATATTCAGCTTCATAGGTTGATAAATGAGCATGTGACAAACAAGAAGAAATAAAGTGAATCATATTGCAAGGCTAAACCTTGATAAGACCCGCTAAGCAATGTACATCAATGCCTTGTGGAACGATTCCCCTGTTCAATTGGTCCCTGACATACTCCTCCTGGCTGTTTTCCCCATTTATTCTGAAAATACCTTCTGCCTGCCAATTCAGTAATTGAATTCTTCAACAAGTGTGCATGAAAGACGTTGTACCAACCATATCTTGCAATTATCAGTATGCAATTTAAAATAAGAGGGATTTGGTTCATCATGTACCTGTAGGCCTCCTTGGGCATACAAACGTCTTTGCATTAGCAGGAGTATTGTTGGCACACTGTTCCCTCTGGAGTCATATGATAGCTGCATGGATTCCGTGGAAACTCCAAAAACAGTGGTACTACAAATGGAGATCGTAAATCAAAAGGCTGATATACAAAGGACTGCAAGCGGTCAAGGAAGTTGTTATGTATCTTTGAATACTACATTAAAATCAAAGAACTGAATGTTTCACATGATTGCATGAACAAGTTTCTAAATTTTGCCCGACCCTACACTGCATTTTTCACTAACCCACTTTTATGGTATTTGAATTCAATAGGAGCAGAAATACATGAATCAAAATACAGGGAAGGTAACAAGGCACAGCAAACAGATTGTAGCCAATCACTAGGGTTAATCGCTAATGGTTACTAAAGACCACTAAGCAGTGATATGCTGATATCGAGCACGGAGTAGACAATAGGAGATAATTCTAGCATGACTTTTAATGTATACAAGAAGGTTGGCACATGGTTTCAGTTACATCATTTTAGAGAGCTATACTTGGAGAGATCAAGTCAGGTTGACACTTATGAGAGAATGTATGAATTTTGACAAAAGAAACCCTAAAGCTCACTTTCTCTATTTGCACCCAACAAGGTTTCCAAGTAATGGCAACTCATAGCTGCTTAAGAAATGAAAAATCTTTGAAGCGCATGTTTTTTCTTTTTGCTTTTTGGTTGACACCAAGTGTGCCATTCAATTGTATGTGCAATAATTGCTTGATCCCATGACCATTGTTGCTGACTGCTCTCACTATTCTCTATGAAACTGTATTGTTCAGCAAGGAGAGAAAATTTTCGAACATAAAAACGAACCAAAATGAAAGCAAGAACACCGAGAAGGTATAGCAGAACCCCTAGCGCACAACTTAGAAGCGTAGCCTCCAATGAGTTGTTGACCCTCTGGCTTTTATGACAATCAATGTTTCATATGTATCTAATAGACATGTAGGATAAAATTGGAAGGTTGTTACCACTTGGGAATTAAAATGAAACAACTCTTCAGTTCAAGTTCACCAAAAAATAACACTTACCAGTAAAAAGAAATTGCATATGAACTTGTGTAACTTTCAATTGCAAAGACAAAAAGCAGAAGCAAGGCACAGACATTAATCCTTGGATGCATATGATCTAAGTAATCCTTCAATTACTCAAAATCACATTGATAATGTAGCTGAAATTGCATTTGCAAGACACAAACAAATAAGTCACGAAGTAAATCAACACAAAATTCAGCGGCATTATGTTTAAGGCAGAAAAGGTCAAATTAGAACAAAATTGCATTGCCATTACTACTTTGAAGTATAATCCAGAAACAAAAAATTAACAAATTACAAATTCACCAAATGGTGCTTCAATAACTCACACAAAAGTAAAATCGATTAGAAATTCCCATATAAAAGGCCAACAGCAATTCCCAGAAGTCAAGGAGAAAAAAACAAACAAAATGCGACACACTATCCTGCAAGTCAACTATCGAGAGTTAGAACATTCAGTAACCGATAAATTAACCAAATATAAAGTCCTTTCAATATTTCCATCAAAAGAGGCCAATATTCAACAGCATGCCCCAGAGGTCGAGAAACAAAACCCAGAAAATAAGTAAGACATCAAAAAACTTCGAACCCATTTCCTAATTCCCAACGCAGTAAGAATGTAGATCAACAACATGGTCCAAATCACTACCAACAAGAATGTAAATCAAGAAACTGAGAATTCACAAATCCAGAAACAGACAAAATAAACCAAATATTAAAATCCTTTCTTGAATTTCCATTAAGCAAGGCCAATATTCAACCGCACTTCCCACCCAGAAAACAAGTAAACGTCAAGAAAAGTCAAACCCATTTTTTTTTTTCCAATTCCCAGCGAATCACAATGTAAATCAACAAGAAATTTCAAATCCAACGTACCTGGCACTAGGAGCCCTTCTAGGCACTTCAGGTTCAAACTCAACAGGCAAGCCCAAGAACCCATTGAACCTATCAAACGTGACGTGCGCTACATGGCGCACATTAGTCGGCCACCCGATCTCCATCCCAGCACAAAGCTCTTCCCTATCAGCCTTGCAAGCAGCAACCCAGAAGGATTTCCTGAAAAGGGTCAACAAAAGTGCCAAAAGGGACAGTGAATCTCTATCCTTGTCTTCTCTCTCCTTCACTCCATCATCTTCACCGCCCGTAACCCTAGACTCACCCTCAAACAAGGCGTCGTTGCGGCGGGGCGTGGAGGAGGGTGCGCAGGATAAGGAGGAAGAAGAAGGGGAAGAGGATGGGGAGGAGTGTAGGACCTCTGTCATGGCTATTGGAATTCTTTATGTTTTCTTGCCAAGTAGAACTTGAGAGTTGTACTCATGTGATTAAAGAAGAAAGCAAATGCGGGTACGGGAAGTGTTTGGTGGGAGGGAAATTAGAGGGAAAATTTTGGGGAAGATTTTTGACCTGGGGTTTTGGGTGGAGTTGGATTGAAGGAATGGAATGTGGGTGGGACGTGAGGAGAGGATCATGAATCGATGGTATATTTTATTTGTGTTTTTTCTGAGTTTTTTTTTTTTTTTTTTTCATTGGCTCTGCACTGGATCTTGACTGGCTTTGATGTGGATTTGGATGGTGTAAATACAAAAGAATAATTCTGATAAAAAAAAAAGCACAAAAGAATATTTGAGAGAGAGTATATATATAGTAGTACTATATGCGTGCCCGCGCATGAGTGCGAATAATGTTACGGGCACATTACTCGGTTAAATTCCGATAACATCATTCTCACATACGTGTAGTAACATCTTCCGAAAACTTTTATACCCATTTGTTCCCAATTGATGGTCAATTATAAAAAGAAATGCAATTTTGGATCAAAAAAATAAAATACTTTTGCATATAATTTTTCATTTTTATTCATACTAAGTTAATACAGAAGAAATTTGGTACGAAGAAATTTGAAAAATTATATAAGGACGTACTTTAATTTTTGAGATCTTTAACTTGGTGCGAAGAAATTCGAAAAATTACATACGAAAATACTTTTAATTTTTATTCGAAAATTGCATGTCCTTTCATTGTAGACTATCAATTTGAGATCGAGGAAGTATCACTAAAATTCATGGGCTTGTCTTTTAGAGCAGGAGCGTATAACAATGTTTGAAAGCAAGAGCGGAAGATCTTAAAAAGAAGATTATTGGGAAAGTGACGGTCAATGACGTGTTTTGATAATTAATACCCGCTAATGACATTTTGTTCATTAACAAATGGTTTTAGCATGTCTTTAAAAGATATTAATTATCAAAACACGTCCTGAGCCGTCATTTTCCCAAGATTATTTGACGTATGTACTACTATCTTTATCATCTCATAGTTTTACTAAATTATTCATTATGTGCAAATCAGCAAGAATGATAGCAATAGAACATCAACATTATGTATTTGGTTTACGAGTTGTTCACGTTTAACATCATATCATCATTTTTTATGTATAAAAAAATATACTTATGTGCTTTCAAAAATGAATAAAATATACTTATATGCTTTCATATTCCTATAGAAGCTCGGGTTAATTTTTTCACAGAAATGTTGTGCAATTTGAAGTTAAGAAAATGAAAGGTTTTACTGAAGTTAAGAAAATGAATAATTTGTGTTATACATCTGAATCGAGATATGGGCTTTTATAAAGTGAAAAAAATTCCAGAGGAGCAATAAGAGATGAAGCTTGTATGGGAGCAGGGCATCCCAAACACCGAGAAACTTTTAAGTATACAGGGGATACAAAGCTTTATGGTATCTCTTTCAGTTTGTTTCTTATTTTTCGGCCATTTTTCGATCACATTTGATTGATCGATTTCGTTCATTTTGTAAAGTTCGGCGAAAACCTTAATCGTGCCAAAAATTGTTTTCATCAGACTTTATTTGATACATAATCGGCACACGTGAAAATTGCAAAAACACCAAAACTGGGTTTTGATTCAGTGTATTTTTGGACTTAGTTTTGATATTCTTTAATTTTCATGTGTGTAGATCATGTATCAAATAAAGTCCGATGAACACAATTTTTGGCATGATTATGGTTGTTGCCGAACTCTACAAAATGAACAAAATCGATCATCCATATGTGATCGAAAAATGACCAAAAAATGAGAAACGAACCAAAAGGGATACGATGAGGCTTGGTATCCCCGGGATACCTAAAAGTTTCTCCCCAAACACCCGGCAATTTGTTTGATAGGCCTCATTTTCGTTCATGTATTATATGTAGGTATGCTTCAAATTTTAACTTCCCAAAGCCCATTTGGTTCTTAACCCAATATAATTTCCCTCTAACCTCACTTATGTAGACAAATATTGACCCAAAAAACTATTTTCATTAGTATAAAGCCTCGAACTAGGTGAAAGAAATTCCGCTAAAGGGGAAAGAAAAAAAAAGGGTAGAAGGCATAATTAATTAATTTTTTTATCAAATATTAATGCTTTCATAGGATTGATTATTATTTTTGCTTATCCTAAAAAGATAGGAAAAGACAACCAGCGTAGCAACCTTTTTTTAGATATTACCATAACGGCTCTCATGTTATGTAGAATGTCCGATTTAAATCATAACTACTGCATGAAAAGTCAAGTCTGTCATCTTAACGTCACCAAAGTGCTAAACCATGTCGATGGCCCTCCACACATGTGATTCACTGGACTACTATCAGCAAGCGAAATTTGAACTTGGAACCGTTTGGAAGGTCCGGAACTTTTCACCCTCACCCCTTAGCCATCTAGGCTGCCAACTAGGTGGTCATAGGCTCATAGCATTGATTATTCTTTTAACACTTTAACATTTCGATCTATGTAGAACAAATTGAACAATAGAATTCGAGGCCCTCAAAATTAGGAATTCTTAGAAATACTTTTATCATCTTAAAAAGCAAGATTTATGAAATTTTCTTTAAAACAATTTAATTTAAAGATTTTGCCTTAAACCTCCGATAATAACAACCTTGCTATTAACACAGATAAAGCGCACACAGATCATGCACTGATCTCAATGTGGAGCCCATTACAGGTCTCACACAAATGATTCGAGCCGTATATTAAATTTAAAACATTATTTTTCAGGGAGTTTCGTGAAAAATCAATTCAATCCGATACCTGAAAGTGCGCGATCTAATTATCTAACTTTTCATCCAGATTCGAACCTGAATGAAAAGTTAGATGATTAGATAGAGTACTTTTAGGTATCGGATTGAGCTAATTTTTCGCAGAGCTTTGAAAAAATATTTTAGATTTAATGAACGGTTTGAATCATTTGTGCGAAACCCATAATGGACCCCACATTAAAATCAATGCACAATCTATGCGTGTTTTGTCTATGTCTACAGACTTACTGCAATATGAATGGGCTGCACATAGATAGGAGCTTGGCTCTCCTTATTGCAAATCCCGTTCCGCTTTCTTTTTAATTTTTTTAAAAAATATATATATAATTTCAAACTCAAATATAATGAAAATAAAAAATAATTTTAAAATTTTTTTTGCACCATTTAAAAAATCTCAATGAGATCTATCAAACAATATCCATATTGAAAGAAAAATTATTTACGTAAATATGTAATTTTTAAGCTTAAAATTATTTTTCTTTTCTAAAAATTTCTTTTTTTCGAAACTGGAACGGGGCGTTAATGGGCTGCTTTATCTGTGTCTACACACTTACTGCAATAATAACCTCTCACCAGTCACCTCACATTTTGTGAAAATCATATCGTGAATTATGAGTCCACTCAAAATGTCTGGTGAAGATTATGGTTGGAGCAGCAACGTAATAATCTCTCGCAGAGGGACAGATGAGGGTTGCTTTAACACTATTACTGGCCAGCAAGTAGTTGACAGAAGTGGGAAGTTTTATAGTTCAGGAAATTGTAATATTCTAGAACTGGAGGGCGGTGTTGCGCAACGTGTTGTGCATTGCAAATCACTGCCGCTTTAGCCTTGGTTCGATGATCGAAATCGTTCACTTCGCAGAGCTCGTCGAGTAGGACAAGTAAACCAAAAATTAGCTCGATCGGATATTATTAAGTGTCTCATCCGGATATTATTATCTTGAAATTATTAAGTGTACCAAAAAATAGTGGATTTTATCTAGTGTTTCGGATCTATTGGTTTCAAGATAACAATGTTTGGATGAGACACTTAATAATATCCGATCGAGCTGATTTTTGGTATACTTGTTCTAATGGACGAGCTCTACAAAGTGAATGTGTCCGATCATTGGAGCGAGACCGGAGTGACGACAATTTGCTGTGTACAGCACGCTGCGCAGCACAGCCCTCGAAAGTAGAAATGGCAACGTCGCGGTTCGGTTCAATTATTAGAAAAACCAAGACCAAAACTGGAATGCATACCTAAAGTAAAAATCATAACCAAAACCGGCGATTTTTATTTTATCTAAATCATAACCAAAATCACTTTTATCAGTTTGGTTCGATTCTTCACCGAAACAAGTGGTCAACATTTTTTGTGTCTAACAAGAAAAGTTAAAAAAATATCCAAAATAACCAACAAACTAATATACCATATGTTCGAATCATTAAAGAAATAGTCAATACTATCTATGGATTTCATGAAAGAAATATACTCCCTCCGTTCCAAATTGAAGGTCCGGTTCGGTCTTCAATGCAAAATTTAAATTGTTAATATCTTTCAATTTACAATGATTTTTATGTGCAATATGGATCTTATATGATAGATCTCAATTAGTTCTATTATACAAAGTTTTTAAAATCTTTAAAGACATTATAGATTGAAAGATATTAACAATTTAAATTTCGTCTTGAAGACCGAACTGGACCATCAATATGGAACGGAGGGAGTATTCACTAACCATTTACCCAAAAAATATATTCACTAGCCTCATATTATGTGAACTAGCGCTGTCCGCATGCGGCCGCCAAAAGGAAGAGAGATGAGAGATCAAGAGAGAGACGGGAGGGAGAGAAAAGCCTCTCAACTTTCGAATGATCGCTGGACAACTACCCTTGCAAAAATTGAAATTTTGACAATGTACAAGATGGTCCCCTAAGTATTTAAACATTCTTCTGTCCTCTCTCTAGTAGTCATGAATATTTTCTCTGAAAAACAAATGGCATCCCTCTACTTGTTATTGTGTGCTGTGATATATATATATATATATAGGATGTTCAAAAATAAAATATGGTAGTATATATCAATTGCAACTAAAAGATGATTTCCTCAATGTTTTGTACTATGCAACAACCAATTTATTCATAATTTAACTTCTAGTTGCATGTTTTCTTGCAACAAACTTGAGGACTCCATGAAGTTCAATTTCTGACTTTGCCACCAAATCGCATTTTTATATTTTGAGAGAAAAGGAAAAAAAGTCAAACATATAACATCAAGCAACTTTCGTATTTGTGTTATTTAGTTTTGCGTAAGTTTGAAAAAGCTTTAACATGAACACATATCTGTTACCTACTGTATATGTATAATATAAGCAAGAAGAGAGTTTTGGTCTCAAATAAACCTCGATAGATTTTTGGTGCTAAACGTGACATTGCAATCCGGTAGTATAGAGTTTGGAAATCCTGTAGTGCAACCCACACTATTGGGGTTGTAAAGAGGCTGATCCGGTCGTTCATTTTGACACTGACAACTCAGATTTAATCCTTTTTAATTTTGACCCGAGTAGTCCATTGTCGAAATGGACGGCCGGATCAACTGCTCTACGGCTGGAAAGCCCGCGATACAGGATCCCCTTGTAAAAAATAAAATTTAAATGCACCTCTAAAATGCCTGAATGGACCACCCAAACTACCTTGATGAACCCACCCAAACTACTTGCATAAATATGACAACAAATGCACCTCTACAATACCTTGATGGACCCACCCAAACTAATTTCACAAAAGCTCGTCATAAATTAAATGAAAAACCCCTAGCCTAAAAGGCGATGCTTGGTCTCCGTCCTTGGCTCTGATTGCGATAAACTCGTAGCAATTCAAAAACATGCATTAAATTAAATAATCTGCATGAGACTAAGCTAAACAAATACACTTTGAGAAAACCACCGAAAATGAATTTCACAATGCAAAGTGATCATTTATAAAAAAGAAAATTCCCTATTTGTGTTGAACACAGGATCCGCGATCGAAATATTGTTGCATTGATTCACGATGCCATCCTCCTCTCATTGCACGTGAGACGTACGTGGAGTAGCTTTACGTTTACGCTTGATTGGTGATCTCAAGGAGATTTCGCCTTTGATAAGAGCCTTCTTTCTATATATTCCTAGCGTGGGATATGAGTCTCGCTCAAGTACTCCTCCGGAAAAAGACTATTAGGGTCGCATCTTTGATCTCGTTTTGGACACATGTTTAACTTGTCGCAACATTTGATCTGTTGTTGGTCATAAGAATTGAGGCGAGATTTGTGCCCACTTCTCTATGGCTCGGACCATACCAAACCTTACTCGCTAGTATGACTAGCAATCAGTCACTCTGGTTTTACCAAGCGAATGCGTTGAAAAGGTCGAGGGGTCACAACTTATTCTACTTGTAGTCAATTAGGTTATATGATCTTTGCTAGCGGCATCTCTAGCAATTCGGTTAGCGTCTTTCACTTAAAGAATCACATGTTTTTCAAAGCATCACTATTCCCGAGTGCATATGTTATTGAAAGACATTGTCCGTCGCAACTTGCATACTAAGAGAAATGTCAGAATTTTTAGGAGGCAAGGCATGGATAATACAAGGGTTAGCTCCAAAGCCTCCAATATGTTGGTAGATAGGAGGAGTCGGTTGTGTTTGTGGAGAAAGGTGGAAGCTTCAGAAGATAACAAGAGGATCGAGCCAAGAATGAGGCTTATCTCATAAGGCAATGGAGTATTTTTTCTCTCTCCCCTTTTTGGTAAAGTAATTAGATGTTGAGACATAGCTTAATTAGTGGTTAAGCTAGCTTGTCAGCGGCATAGCTAAGAACGTGTAGTAGTGGGGGCATTATGTCACAAGAACTTCGATGGTAGCCAACTCCGACAACAATCCACACACCCATGAGTTGATGGTGGTTTGCGATGGGAAGGCTGCTTTGCGGTGTGAGAAAGGGGAGTTTAAGCTAGCGTAGAGGGTCATTTAGGGTGAAGATTACTCAAATTGGCGTAGTTCACCTTCGATTTTTACTTCAATAATAAAAAACATCCATTGCATAGTGGACTGACATGTACATCTTGTTCTTGTAAGTACAGTTTTGTGAGATTGTGGTTCACGGGATAATGATACCCCACTAACACCTTTGGACGTTATTGGATGAGTTGAGATTAAGAGTTTGTTTGGAATCTAAGAAAAAAAGAAAAGGAGGGATAGGAAAATGGTATCAAAATACTAACTGATTTTTCTCTTTCTTTCTTTTTTCATTGTTTTCTTTTCATTTTTAATTTTTCATAAGTTCTAAACCTGACGCAAGATAGCGTAAGTGTAGAAAGGGGCTGTTTGATAAAACGGAAAACTGAAACTGAAAGCTGAAAAATTAAGTACTGGAAACTGAATGCTGAAATTTTTAAGCTGAAAAGCTGTTTGATAAATATATTAAGTACTGAAATAAAATAATGATGAATTAATTTTGTTCTAATTCTCTCTTAATTTACCAACGGTCACAATATACTTTTGGTAATGGTGATGGAGGTACAAAGAGTGGTGGTGTAGTGCTGGTGGTGGAGTGGTGGTGTAGTGATGGTAGTGGTGGTGGAGTGGCGGCGTGGCGGCGGTGGTGATGGTTGTGATGATGGTGGTGGTAGGAGCGGTACCGGTGGTGTGGTGGTGGAGTGGTGGAGCGCGCTGGTGGTGGTGTAGTGATGGTAGTGGCGGTGGAGTGGCGGTGGTGGTGATGGTTGTGATGATGGTGGTGGAGGTGGTGGTAGGAGCAGTACCGGTGGTGTCACTACAAGAAAATGCACTTTTAGCGACTAAATTTGCCTACGCAAGGCATTAGTAGTTGGCAAAAGCATGCTTTTAGCTACAAAAAATCAAAAGCGTCGGCAAACTTATCGAAAATATTAAGTACTTTTCGCGACGTAGAAACTGTTGTAGGCAAAACCATTGGATTTGGATTGGCTGCCCTTTAGATAGAACGAGGGAAATATTTGCCAACACTATCGTACTTTTGGCGACGCAATACGCGTAGCTATAAGTAAAACCTTATGGCAACAAGCATTTTACGTTGGGAAAAGGTAGTATATTGGCACACATTTTCCAGCATAGGTTAATTGTGGTTAACGTGTTTTTTTTCTTTCTAAATTAACTATTAATAGAAGCATTTGTTTCTAAATTTAGTGTTTCTAAATTTTTCTCTGCACCCACCTCTAAAATTTCTCTTTTCCAAGTGAGCTATTGGAGTAGGGAAAACACCAGACCAATCTATATATCTTCCCACCGAGGGAAAGATTTATCCTTTTTTTTTTGGATATTATATCAAAGTTAATTCAATATTGAAACAAATTGGGGCTAGCATAGTTGGCTAGAACTCTTTTATTTCACCAGGAGGTTAGGAGTTCAAGCCTTTTCATTGTGTGGGTATTCTTTTTTTTTTTTGTATTTGCTGGGATTATTTCTCCCCTTACAGCTTGTAGTTGAGTTCGGTTGTTAAATTTGGTTATCTCGTGGACTTGATGTAGTGTCACGTGGTTTGTACTTTATATTTTATACATGATGTAATGATCTCTCCTACCGATTGGCAAAAAAAAAAATTCAACATCCGGAATGTGTTATTTTTCCTTTTTTTTTTTGTCTTGAAACAAATAAAACATTTATCCTAGCTAGGTGACATTTTTTTGTAGTTGTCCAACTATGATTATAATGGGCGCCCATTACTTTAAAGCAAATATTTTTACAATTGTTTGATGCAGGGCTGGCCCTGGGCATAGGCCCACAAGACGACTGCCTTAGGCCTTCCGTTTTCAGCCCAAGTGTAGGGCCCCAAAACTCTGGAATATGTTAAATATAATGTATGTCAATTATTTTACAAATAGGTGAGTACAGTCTGGTGGTAAGTTTTGCGTCCATTATCCTTGAGGTAGAGAGTTCGATACATGCTCCTTCTCCTTTTTTTCACATACAATTGCTAAAGTTGTTCAAAAAAGGTTTCAAGTTGCTGGCAATGAGATTGGAACTCGCGACCCTCAGGCTTTCGAACGTTCCATGCGTGTACCATTGAACCACATGGCACCTCTGTTACTGGTCTATTCTTCTCCTTATATCTTACGCGATATCTAATAATATTACTCCTATATGTTATGCATTTTTGAATAATGTTTGATATGATTATTTAGTGGATCTCAATAAGACGAAACTATTTTAACAATCGAGGCCATTGATTTCGTTGTGCTTGTTGATTAAATCATTATTATTAAAATTTGGCTTGGCAGGGTTTAGAAAGCTCTTTGATTGGGACGCAATTTCTTTTTTTGGATGATAGTTACCATCCGATCAAATGTGTAGCAATACCCGATTAACTTCATTCTTGGTACAAATGATGAACCTCATAATATGTACAAGATAAACAATTCGGATCGAAAAATAAAGATTTTGGAGGGGGTTGCGTATTGCAATTTAATACTTTAATGCCTCGGAATGCATCAAATGTTGTCCAATCAGGCGGTTCTCGATATCCGATGATCTTTGATTTTGGTGACAACTATGAAATTAGTGAGACGTGAAATCTTAACTGTTCAGATCGACCACTGTAAAAATTAAGTTAGTAATGACTTTTTAACTTCTATACGTTCAATGTAATTCTCAACAAACTAAGTCTTGTGTTGTACTTGAATGTACGGTAGCTATTCAATCGCGACACAAATACGATGATCCAGACCGTTACTTTTGTTTTCCTAGTTTATTATATCATTCTCGTAAAAATTTGTCTCGATCGGGTTTAGAATACTTCTTCATCGAGACACAATTTTATTAACAAAATGAGTTTTCTGTCTGATCAAGTGTATAACGATACCTGATTAATTTCATTTTTGGTATGACTGATGTACTCCCTAATACGTAAAAGATGAACGGTTCCGATCAGGAAAAAAAAACACTCAGGTGGGGGTCGGATATTGCAATCCAATACTTGTCTCATTGATTCCGTCATTATCACAATAATCGAATATCATTGGATATCGGCGACCGCCTAATTAGACCACATTTGATGCATCCTGATACATTATGAAATTCTTATGGTTCAGATCGACCAATTGGTTGATTAAGAGGCCGCAAGTTCGAATTTCATGAAGGTCAAATATTCCCAATCTTGGTCCGAAATCAATTGTGTTGGGCGTAAACTAGTCTGAACTTTTGATATTCGAAAAAATAAAATAAAATATGCGACGGAAGGGTATAGAATTTGTATATGTGATACGTTTATTTATACGATACGAGAAGGCATGGGTTTAGTAAAGTTTTTTATTTTGTCTTTTTTCTAAGTAGTATAGTTTTTTGATTTTGTGTTACATATGCAGATATTGCACCTATTTTCTGTGAGAGAGAAAAATAAAAACACTACAGAAAAGGCACTAAACTCAGGCGCTCAAATTTTTTCATCGGTTCCCTACTCAACCCACGATGTCCTCTTCTCTCGGCTCTTACTTCCCTCGTTTTCATCGATTCTTTTTCATTCCCCCGCCTTTTATCTTTTTCTGTCAATTTTCAGAGGTTTCTTCTAGGGCTCTTGAGAGAAGCAGTCAATCAAGGTAAAATTTTCTCCTCTTCTCTCGGCATTTCCCTCGTTATTATCGATTCTTTTTCTTTCCCACGCCTTTTATCTTTTTTCTATCAATTTTCAGAGGTTTCTTCTAGGGCTCTTGAGAGAAGCAGTCAATCAAGGTAAAATTTTCTCCTTTTATTTTTCTGTGTTTGAATATCGACCAGTGGATATATACATGTTTATTTGCATAGAAATTGTCTCACTCTAGTTCAATTGGAGATTGATTCCACCCAATCAATCATAAATACAGAAATATGTACGTGAATATGTGTGTGTAATGTGTTATTTTTGTGTTGAATGTTTTTCTTATGGTTACTCGTGCAAAATATGGGAATTGAGATACCTACACGGGGGAACAGTTGTTCTATTTGAATGTGAGTGGTATAATACTGGTCAGAGGAGCAGAATATACAATGATGAGTGTGTTACTAGCATCGATGTTAGTAGACTTTGGTACAAAAACGATCCATTTGTTCTACCCAATCAAGTGAGGCTAGTATTTTACGTCAATGATACCAGCAAAGGAAAAAATTGGAGAGTTGTAGAACGGGTGAGGCATCGGGGAGTATGGGATGTGCCTGAGCAAGATGATGTGTCTAATAATGCATTTCAGCAGGATGAACCCACTGATGGTATCCCAATCCGTGCTGGAGATACCAATATTTCTTACAACAAAGACGATGTGGATCCTGAGATTGTTGGTGATGATGAACTGATGGAGGATCATATAGATGACAACAATGACGGGGATGATACGTTGGCCGAGTATGTAGATGACGAAGAGGATGACCTTAACAGACAGCCCGATTTTGATATTGATCTTGACATAGACTGTGATATATAGGATTTGTTTTGTCCTTTTAACTTTTTATATTTGGTAGAATAGAAATGCTATTAGCTCAGAGTTTTTCTAAAATACATGGCTTATAGTTGGGTTTTTTTCTAGCTAAGTATATTATTTGATCAATTGGACTGCATTCAGTATATATATATATATATATATATATATATATATATATATATATATATATATATATATACATATGTTGGTTTTCAAGGTTTAAGGGAAAAAGTAATGACTTGTAGTTCACTTTTACTTGTACGTTCTTCTGCAAATTATAAGTGCAATTCAAAGGTTGCATTTTATTCCAGTCCCTCAAGGTAAAAAAATTGAGTTGCAGTACTTCAATAAAATCCTGGCTTATTTGTGGTGTTATATAATATAAGGTTTGTGCTCCCAGGTACTCTTAGTTGCAAAAGATGACCAAACACAGTAGGAAATATGTCCAGCCAGGGTGTTTGTCCCAAAAGAAGACAGCCTATGAGAAGATCAGAGATAAAAATGTGGAGCAGAACGCAGCAATTTTTGAATCTTTAGGATTAAAGACCTTGGCAAATGGACTGTTTGGCTCGAATTCGTCGACCAAGAAGAAAAGTAGCAAGCTGGTAAAGAGCAAGACGGGTTGCGGAAATGATGATGGGGATTATGAACAAGATGAGGGTGAGGAGGGAATGAGTTCTTCTGATGAAGGAGGTGTATCTTCTAGGTTGCAGGGGAATAAGGTTACAAATTTCTGTAGAATAGTTGGTTTTATTCTTTAATAAAGAGTCACTTCAAAAGTTTTTACTGTTATATTGCATGTTTTATTGCAAGTTAATTTTGTTTATTTTTATTGCTATACTATCCACATCAGTTGTTGCTTACTTGTACTAACTAACAATTCATTGTTTGGATTATGTTAGGTTTGTAGGGTTCCAAGAAAGAAGAAGGGTTGCTACACTACTCACATTTCAAGAGATTCAGAGCCATGTTGGACAGATACGATTATTCCGATAGGAGAAACTCAGGTTGTGCAAAGACATGCTTTGACGCCATTGGTTGATCATGTGCAAAGTATGCCTGGGGCGACGACCCAACCAACCCAGCTCCCTACCTCGTCTACCCAGCCTCATCAGCTTCCTAACGCAGGTATAACAATCATCGGAGTGAGAGAAATATTTGCAAATTTTTATGACTTTTCGGTAATGAATCTAATGAATTCCAGCTTATATTTTGCCAAATCTTTCCTGTTAGAAACTTAGAAGGTAAATCACCTGAGTCACTTTTTCATTCCAACCATTTTGTCATTATGATATTGCATTTTCATTTAGTTACTACTTACTCTTCATGATGTTGTTTCCTTACTCCTATAGTCTAGTAACAATTTCAAAATTAATGAAATTTTTTTGCCTTTTAAAAAAATTAAGTGAAGTAACATTGTGGTCTTAATAGCACCAACCTCAGTTGTGGTCAAGAAGCGTGCGCGAGGCCCAACTCGAGGGAAAAATATGGACAAGGTTAGGAAAGAACTTGGTCATCCTATACCTGTTGAAATTGACCGTGTGGCTCGGAAACTAGTTGGGGATCATTCCATTGCAGTGGCGGCTGCCCTTGGGGAACAAATAAGAGATCATGCACCTGTTCGAGACATTTGTTGGAAAGCGATTGATTTTGGGATCAGAGAATTCATCGTTGTTAGAGTTGGTGTAATTAAATTTAATGTTTAGTCAAATATTTATCACATTATTCATTTGAATTTATTGGTGTACATGCTGAATGTATTGGTGCACATGGTGCCATTTTGTCGTGTCTAAGGATTTTTGGATACTGTTTTTTTGTTGCAATTGTTTTCTGCTATTTTTTTTTGTTGCAACTGTTTTCTGCTGCCATCAAGTGATGCTGGTGCTTTATTTGGCTATCGGTGTAAGGCTTTTCAGGTTAGCCTGCAGCCAAGTTGTTCAAGCAGTGGTGTTATCCCAATTATTGGAAGGGTCAAACATGTGGAAAGTTATACCCCGTACACTTTGTGGGGTACTTAGCCTAGGTTTACTTTAAACCTTTGGGGTGTTCTGTTCCCCTTCTCCTTTTGGGGTGTTCTGT
>BPLT01000001.1:12470000-12700000 GCA_019656295.1 Rhododendron mucronatum var. ripense
TAAGGAAGAGTTGATCAATAGCTCTCAAGAATTAGATGAGCTTAAGAAGTATAATGCCAAATTAGGCGGTAAGTTTGCCATCATAGAGAAAGAGAGGTTAGAAGCCTTGAGAGAGATTGAAAAAGATAAGTGGTCTGTCGTTTTCGTACCAAAAATATAATTTATAAAACCAAGGAATTAACTAGTATTCCGAAGAACAGCGGTTAAGTCCAGGATCGTCCGCAGGGAGTAAAAAGCTGAGTTGCAATAGTTTCAATTAATTTCTAATTTAATTCAGAAAATAAAGAGAAGTTTGGATTTGTGATTGATTTGATTAAACTAAAACTAAACTAGAAAGCGGATCAAAGGAGTTGTGGAACAAATGAGAGAAAGGACTAGGGTTTCCGATTCAATCTCCCCTTACAACGCAATTGTTTCGAAACCCAGGGTTCATATTCAACATTCAACCAGATCACCGTAGGATAGCAATTCCTATCGATAATTCCCAAAAAGATAATCGAGATTTGTACTCCGTATAAGCTATCTCAACACGGCACGGATCGTCTCACTGGATTTAACCAACGGCACGATCCGTCTCACGTCGTATAGTCTATCTCAAAGACTATCTCAAAACATTCAAAACCATTGTATGACAGTGCTTGAAACTATAGATACAAACACATTCGAATATTGAAAAAATATAGAACTTCATAAAAAGTTATGAATCAATCAAGTCACACAATCAAGTTAAATATAAAACCCTAAAAGTCTGACAACTACACTACTTGAAGAGACCTCCTCATTACCCTAGCCAAATAATTTAGCCACTCATGAAGTTAGAACAAATAATCATGCAAGTATAAGACTCCATGGAAATAACAGTAAAAGATTAAACCCCAAAGCCTTTCGTCCTTTACTGTTTCAGCCATGGTATCGTGATGCCGTGAGCCTTTCGTCCTTTGCTCGATGGCAGCCTTGTTCTGGATTTTCTGCGTGGGAAAAAGATATCTGATCGCAGCCCCCGTTCTCTGTTATCTCGTTTCTGCCGTGGGAATAAGATGATGGCAGCCACCCTCCTTCTCTCGTTTATTATATAGTAGTCGGTTCCTAATTCCCTTGTTTATTTTTTTCCGAAAACAAAACATTAGTGGGCACTCCTTTTTCTCCTGTTAACTGCCGAAATTTCTTCTTGTAATTGGTGGGCCCAATTACCATTGCAGCTAGGAATTTGATCTAGTGCTTCTCCCTTCTATTCTCTCTCTTGATTAATTTCATTGGCACCGGCTTTGCTTTGACACAAAATAAAATTTAACTTTGCTCTTTAGCTTCAAATGTTATCTGTCTGCTCCGTGAGTCCTGAAACACAATTAACAAGTATCAAACCCCAAATAGCGCATTAAAAGAACATAACAAGCCTAAGTTAGGGGGCGTAAATAGGTGTATTTACGTACCTATCACTAAGTCTAGGATTAGTGAGCTTAAGAGAGATCTTAATGAGGCGAGTGAAGCAATTAAGAGAAATGATTGTGGAGCCACTAGGCTTGCCGAGATGACACGCACATTTAGAGATCGACAAGAGTGGTTTAGGGTTCATAGATCCTCCTTCCCTTAAATCGGAGTCTAGTGAGCCTAAGAAGAAAATCACGTTTGTGAGTGCTAAAACTATAATGAATCCTTCCTCTTCTAGCAATGCTAAGTCTTGTGTGAGTGAAACACTCGTGAGTACTAAGGTCGTAGCAAATTCACATTCATCTATCAACTCAAAACGTATAATAAATGAGTTTCTTAAGAAGAGGGTGCTTACGTGTCACCATTGTGGTGTTGAGGGTCACATTCCTCCTAATTGTCATCGATTGACGAGAGAGCTTCAAAAGAAAGGTCAAATTCAAAGACCTCAAAAGCGTTTTATTCCTCGGGGCGTAGTCTTTGGTCAACCCAATGTGGGAGGACCTCGAAATACCACTCTCATGCAACCTAAGGCTCCGAATAGTAGCTTTCTTACTCAATTAAATCGCCTTGCTACTCATTCCTCTTATATTATAGAAGAGATCAATAAGTTGACTTTGCTTGCTAAGGACATGAATGGTGCATCTCTTATTCATAACAAACTTAATCAAGTGTGGAAGAAAGTTGATCATGGTTCCTGTGTTGTTCAACCTTTAGATACTCCTAAGGAGTTTAGGGATTCTACTCCTCTTGCTTAAGTTTGGTTGTAGTTTGCATGTCACTTTTGTGTGCTTCATGTCTTGATTGTATTTAGAGTGCGCATGTGTCATTTTCACTTTTATTTTTGTGTCTATTTCTCTTTTCTCTCTTTTTCTTGCATTAGATTTTAGATTGCATCATTTTCCATTTTGCCGTTGAGTGTGCTTGCTTGTCCATATGGTTGCATGCTTGTGTTAAATACTCTCCTCGTATCATGCTTAAGGATGAGCTTGGCTTTTCATGCGTATTGAGCTTTGAACTTTGATGACTCTTCATGAGCCCATAAAACTATGCATAATTGGCTATATTGTGAAGAGTTTCATTATGTCATTTGAATCTCATGCTCTCTACTATTTGTACACTCTCTCTTGAGGCTTGGTCCTTTTGGTGTCTAAGGGTTCTCGATTTGATTCTTGGTTGAATTCTACTTGTCTTGATCTTAGATTGACCAAATGTTTGAGGTTTACCTTTAGATGCTTTCCCCCATTGATTCTACTCGAGTGACCGCCTAGGGATTAGTGTGAAAGCTTCCCTTAGTGCATAAAAGAGTGAGATCCTTGCTTATTGTCTTTCATTGGTATTTAAAAAAAAAAAAAGGCAAAAGCAATATAAAAAAAAAATTGTGTTGTAGTTTTAGTCTTGGGGTTGTTGCTCTAGTGCACCTCCTTTCATTTATGAGATCTCACCCCTCGGGCGAATGGCTACCTAATCATTGCACCATCCTAGGTGTGTGAGTCACTTGGGTCCATAAGAATGCGATATGGGGTTTGTGCGTGAAGTCTTTAGGTCCAAACGACTTATGGTTTGACTTCTTTCATCAAACTTGCGTGAATTCTCCTTGGAAATTATATTGAGTATTCCTTGGCATTTTTAAGGGCCTCACACCACCCTCGCGGAGTTCACTCGATCACTTTGATAGCATAGAGCATGAAATTCTATTGAACCACATGATTCTCTTCAAAATATATTTATGTTATGTTTAAGCTTTATGTTATCATTTTGGTGTCATTATTGCATCTCTCTCAATTTCAATGAAATTCCATCTTTTATGCTTGAGCATGATATTTGAGAATTTTATTTTCTGTGTGCTTGATTTTTCGAATGCCTTTGGATGCTTGTATGATCTCATTTTGTTTGGGCTTTTTAGTAAGGGGGAGTAATTTGTCGTTGTGTCACTTTATTTTATTTTCTTTTAGTCTTAATGCTTTTGTTTAATTTTGGTCTAAGCATTCATTTTATTTACTCCTGTTGTGTTTGCAATTCTGAGAGTAAGGGCCTTAAAAGAGTTTTAGCGGCGCGAGTGCCCATTTCCTCAGGTTTCGCTCAATTCTTATTTTGGAAGATTCTGAAGCTAAAGGCTTCAATAAGGCATTAATTGTTAAAAAATGTAATTTGTAATCTTCTAGAATAATGTAGAATGTGTATTTAAATATCTAAGTATAAAATTATTAGAAATGTGTAGAAGTAATAAATATCTTAGAAGATATTTGTATAGATAATTCTAGAAGAAGCTTGAAAGATGTATTGTAATGGGTAAAATTAGATGATTCTAGAAGATAGGAGATCTTTCATGTAATTAAGCATATGTGCTTATCTCTAGACAATTCTAGAGAAGTGTAGGATGGTGTAAGTGCTCTATAAATAGAGCCTTGTTGTACTCATTTTGAAGTAATGAAAATCAATTAAAGCCTTGCACAACTTGTCCTTATAACACCTCTCACTCATCCTCTCTTGTCCAATTTACTACAAAATCTTACCTAGCACCCCAACAATTTTGGTATCAGAGCAGGTTTAACCGATCCATCCTTGTCCTTCTTTCAACCACCATGGAGTCCAACTCTTCCACTTTCAACTATGCACAAAATCTCATCCCTATATTTGAGGGAGAGAACTATGGCTATTGGAGCATCCAAATGCAAACTTTATTTGTCTCACAAGAATTGTGGGATCTTGTTGAAAGCGGATACGAGGCACCGGCAAATGCCGAAGAAGAAGCAACTTGGACGGAAGCAAGGAAGAAGAAGTTCAGGGAGAACAAGAAGAAAGATGCTTTGGCTCTCCTCAACATTCAACGTGGGGTAAGCAAATCAATCTTTCCAAGAATTATGGGTGCAAAAACTTCAAAAGAAGCATGGGAAATATTAAAAATTGAATATCAAGGTTATGATAAGGTTATCTCCATTAAACTTCAAACACTATGGAGAGACTTTGATAATCTAGCAATGAAGGAAAATGAATCCATTCAAACGTTCTTTTCCCGAGTTGCTGGAATTATCAATCAAATTCGAAGTTATGGAGATACCCTTCCGGATAAAAGAATCGTCGAAAAGGTTCTTAGGAGTCTGCCTCCAAAGTTCGATCATGTTGTAGCTGCTATCGAAGAATCCAAGGATTTGTCTAAACTTACTCGACATGAACTAATGAGTTCTCTCGAGGCCCATGAACAAAGAATGAGCAGGTTCACAAATCAATTCTTGGAGCAAGCATTTCAAAGCAAAATCAATTTTGGTGGAAAGAACCAAGAAAATCAAGAGAAGGGTTCATCTCGAGGAGGAGGCATAAACGGACAAAGACGTGGAGGCCAAAATGCATTTCAAGTCCGGAACAAAGGAAAAGGATACGACAATCAGAGGAATCCTAATGGCGGTAACTCTAACTCTTCTTGCATTATTTGCAAAAAATCTAATCATGCATCCAAAGATTGTAGATTTAAATGCAAGAGATGCAAGATTTCTAATCATTCTGATCGAGATTGCTGGTTCAATCAAGAAAAAAACAAAGCTAATTTTTCAGAAGAAAATGAAGCTGAACACCTATTCTCTTGCATGAATGCTCAACAAGAGTCAGATAACATTTGGTATCTGGATAGTGGATGCAGTAATCATATGACAGGCGATCATAAAAAGTTCGTGCAGCTTGACGATAAAATCTCTTCACAAGTAAAGCTGGGAGATGGGAAGCTGCAAAATGTGAAAGGAAAAGGAGTTATCGCTGTCTACACAAAGGGAGGTAACAAAAAATTAATTTCAGATGTCCTTTATGTTCCTGAGCTTACTCAAAACTTATTAAGTGTGGGGCAATTACTGCAAAAAGGCTACACACTTAATTTTGATAATGATGAATGCACCATCATAGACAAAAAGAAAAATTTTAAAGTGGCAAAAGTCAAAATGACTCCAAATAAAGTTTTTCCGTTAATAATGCCACTTAATGAAAATTTTGCCCTTAAAGGAGAAAAAATTGATGACTCATATCTGTGGCATCTAAGATATGGCCACTTAAATTACAAGGGCATGAGATTGCTAAAGGAGAAAAATATGGTAAAAGGGCTACCAAATATTGATAAAATTGATAAAGTTTGTGAAGGGTGTATATATGGAAAAATGCACAGACTCCCATTTCCAAAGTTCGCTTGGAGAGCTAAAGCGCCTTTGGAATTGGTGCATTCTGATATTTTTGGCCCTACTAGAACACCATCTCTTGGTGGCAAAAGATATTTTCTCCTATTTGTTGATGACTATACAAGGATGATGTGGCTATACATCCTTGACAAAAAATCAGAAGCTTTCTCTGTATTTCTCAAATTTCAAGCTTTGGTGGAGAGACAAAGCGGAAGACAAATAAAGACACTTCGGACAGATCGTGGTGGTGAATTCATCTACACTCCATTCATGGATTATTGCAAGGAAAAAGGAATCAAGAGGCAACTTACAATCCGAAAAACACCTCAACAAAATGGAGTGGCAGAACGGAAGAATCGGACAATTGCAGAGATGGCACGGAGCATGCTTAAAGGTAAAGGGCTTCCCAACACATTCTGGGCTGAAGCTGTCAACACTGCTGTTTTCATCCTCAACCGTTCTCCCACTAAGGCAGTTCGAAACAAGACACCATATGAGGCGTGGTACAAAGAGAAGCCTCAGGTAAATTTTCTAAAAATTTTCGGTTGCATTGCATATGCATTAGTTCCCTCAGAAAAAAGAGAAAAATTTGACGAAAAAGGAGAGAAATATATTTTCATCGGATATAGTGACGAGTCCAAGGGTTATCGTCTCTATAATCCAAACACAAATAAGTTTATGGTTTCTCGAGATGTAATATTTGATGAAGCTGCTGTATGGAAGTGGGAGGACAATTCCTTCCAAGACCCAAAATTTTTTGAGCCTGATGATGCAGGACATGAGCGAGAAACCTTGGCTCCGGACCCAAGTCCAAATCAAAGCCCACGGACCAGTCCAGAGAGCTCATCATCAGATGATCTCAATCCAACAAGAAAGGTACGTTCCTTACAAGATATATATGACTCGTGTGATTTTGCCTTCTTCACTTGTGAACCACATAATTTTGAAGAAGCTGCAAAAGAAGAAATTTGGCTAAAAGCAATGAATGAAGAAATTGCAACTATCGAGAAAAATCACACATGGGATCTTGTGGAGCTACCAAAAGGAAAGGACGTAATTGGACTCAAATGGGTCTACAAGACAAAATACAAAGAAGATGGATCAATCCAGAAGCACAAAGCACGGTTAGTAGCAAAAGGCTACTCACAGCAGCCTGGAGTGGATTTCAATGAAACATTTGCTCCTGTCGCTCGCATGGAGACCATCAGAACAGTTCTTGCCTTGGCAGCACAACACGAGCTTCCCGTATATCAGCTCGATGTCAAATCTGCCTTTCTCAATGGTGAACTAGAAGAAGAGGTTTATGTGGAGCAACCTCAAGGCTATATAGTCAAAGGAAAAGAAGGCAAGGTATATCGACTTCGGAAGGCGCTCTATGGCTTAAAGCAAGCACCGCGAGCTTGGAATAGCAATATTGACAAGTACTTCTGTCAAAGCGGATTTGAAAGAAGCCAAAGCGAACCATCTCTATATGTCAAAAAAGGAGGTACGCAGGATTTTCTCATTGTTTGCCTCTATGTCGATGATTTAATCTACACAGGCACCAATGTAGCGATGCTCGATGAATTTAAAAATGCTATGATGAAGGAATATGAGATGACAGATCTAGGCCTTATGAGATATTTTCTCGGCATTCAAGTAAGGCAATCCAAAGGAGAGATTTTTATCTCTCAAGAAAAATATCTTGAAGACTTATTAAAGAAATTCCGCATGAACAACTGCAAACCAGTCTCTACTCCACTCTCTTTAAATGAGAAGTTGCAATTAAATGATGGAGCAGAGAAAGTTGATGCTACGGCCTATCGAAGATTGGTTGGATCGCTAAATTATCTTACTCATACAAGACCAGATATTGTGTACTCTGTGAATCTGATTTCCAGATTTATGCACGAGCCGAGCAAGCTACATTGTGCAGCAGCCAAGAGGATCCTTCGTTATCTCCAAGGGACGAAGAAATTCGGCATCAGGTACGCAAAAGAAAATGACTGCAAGCTTATTGGCTACACCGATAGTGATTGGGCTGGATCAATCGATGATCGAAAGAGCACATCTGGCCAAGTATTTTGCTTGGGAACTAAAATTATATCTTGGAGTTCCAAAAAGCAAAGGACAATTGCCTTGTCTTCTGCAGAAGCAGAATATATTGCAGCAACAGATGCAGCATGTGAAGCTGTATGGCTTAGAAGAATACTTTCTGATATGGAGCATAAAGAAGAAGGCCCTACAGTCATCTACTGCGATAATATGTCAGCTATAGCAATGAGCAAAAATCCAGTCTTTCATGGCAGGACAAAGCACATTGAGCTCCGACATCACTTTATCAGAGACTTAGTGCAGAATGGAGAAATTCAGCTTGAATTTGTCAATACGAAGGAGCAGCTAGCCGACATAATGACCAAAGCAGTAGCAGCAGATAAATTCTCTCAGTTTCAAGAGATCATGAAGATTACAAATTAAGGAGGAGTGTTAAAAAATGTAATTTGTAATCTTCTAGAATAATGTAGAATGTGTATTTAAATATCTAAGTATAAAATTATTAGAAGTGTGTAGAAGTAATAAATATCTTAGAAGATATTTGTATAGATAATTCTAGAAGAAGCTTGAAAGATGTATTGTAATGGGTAAAATTAGATGATTCTAGAAGATAGGAGATCTTTCATGTAATTAAGCATATGTGCTTATCTCTAGACAATTCTAGAGAAGTGTAGGATGGTGTAAGTGCTCTATAAATAGAGCCTTGTTGTACTCATTTTGAAGTAATGAAAATCAATTAAAGCCTTGCACAACTTGTCCTTATAACACCTCTCACTCATCCTCTCTTGTCCAATTTACTACAAAATCTTACCTAGCACCCCAACATTAATAGGGCAGTTGCGCTTTTCAACAGGATTTGGACTTCTCGAACTTCAGAGAGTAAGGGCTTTTGTAGGGCCTTACTGGAGCACCTGTCCACTCTAACAGGTGATTTTTTTTTATTCAAAGAGTTGGGACAAGAGTTATTTGATCAACAACACGTGTTGGTCCCCGTACACACACGTTTGTTGCTCTTACAGTTTGCGTGTTTACAGTGCTCTAGTGGTGCGCCATCCCGAGCTAATCACAGTCGTCGATCGCGTGACACCTATCTCGCTTGTGCCTCTTGCGTCAGCTGCTCTACTTTATTCTCGCGACACCTGTCCCGTTCCTCCTTCTCGTAGCAGCAGCGGATCCCAATTCCTTAGCGCCCTTCCTCGCATATTAACGTAGCCTCAATGGTGCGCTGATGTGCTTTCCTCATATATATAACTCCCGGTCAATTTTTTTTATTCATTTGAACCTTATCCGCTTCTCACACTATTTTTTTGAGATGGCTTTTCCTACCTGAACACAGTAGCTGCCGTTCTTCCTCTGGGTTCCTCATCTAGGGCCTCCTTTCGGCTTTGAGTGATATATTCACTCTCCGGTACGTAATTTCATCCCATTCTCGTAGCAATCTTAGCTTTATTTACGGTCATGGCTGGTGGTTCCTCATCTCGTGCTGCTCCTAACGGACCTAAACAGTGGAGACGCCCATCCGAGTCTCGAGTCGGCTTCAAGTTCTTTGTTACTGATGCAGCTCGTGCTTCGTCTACAGAAACCTATTCTCAAAAAGTTGAAACTCTGTGTGAACGATGTTTATTTCTCGGATCTAGACTTAATGGGTTTTAATAATTAGTTCATTGCTTGTGGTTGGGATGATTTGTGCTCCGGTCATGAGTTTGTTTTGCTCATTGTTATATATCCTTGGTACCTTTGAGTTTAAATGCCCATTTATCGAGCAATTTCTCACCTTTTGCATGGGTATGCTTGGGTTTGATATTTTGGGAATTTGTATTTTGTGCGTGCCCTGTTTATAATGTCTTGTGAATGCGTGTGTGTTCATTTTGTGTAGGCATTTAGTGAGGGGGAGTTAACTTTTCATAAGAATATAGCACTTGATGAGGGGGAGTGTTGTGCCTTCATGGTCCTTTCTTGTGTGTTGGTTTCAACAAAAAAAGAGAGGAGAGTATTGTAATTGGATAGTTTTCTTCTTTTAGTCTTCATTGGAGGCTTGAAAACATCCTCTTGCTTTTTAACTATACACTCTTTCTTGTCACTCGTATTCTCATGTTGTTGTTTGAGTGCTCTATTGGCTCTTCTCTGTTTTTTGTGTGCCCTTTTGCCTTCCCGTGACAAAAAGGGGGAGAGGTTAGTTAGAGTTACTAGGGCGTTTGCTATGTTGCTTGTTGGAGCTCGTGGTTAGGGCTTATACTTTAATCTAATATGTGCGCTCGTGGCTTGGGTCCCTTTATCTATGCTTAAAATGCATGTCTAGCTCTTTCTCTTCCATTAGCATTGCTTCAAATATGATAGTTTCTCTTGTCATTTGATTTCCGTTGCGCTAACTTTTTATTGCTATCATATTCTTTCTATGCATGCTTATGCTTGGTCGAGTTGTCTCTTGTAGGATCATTGTGATTTTCATGGAAGCTTTTGGTATCTAGGTTGTTAGAGTTTTTAGAAGGTTCTCTAGCATTCTAGAATTTGTTTCTTTGTAATGAGTTTTTGTTGAAACGGTTTTGTCCCGGAAATGCCAAAGGGGGAGATTGTTAATGTAATTGGCGATTTTCGGATGCGACAAACCGTTGGAGTCTGTATTTATTCTTTTTCCATTTTGGGTTTGAGAGGTGATTTTATTTTGTCTAGATTAGATACTCCGCCCGTTGGTTCAAGAGTTGATCACGAAGGCCATGCTGTGCATTTGCTTGAAAAAGGTATATGCATTTCATGTGCATTTAGCTTAATATTTTTCCATGCATCATAAAAGGTTTTCAATGTCTTAATCTTTTATGAAATATCATGTATGCACTATCCTTATATTATTGGCCTTGATTTTTTGAAGGAAATTTTGTCTAAAGCCTTTTAAGTGCTTGCGCCTTAGTAGTGCCTTAGCAGCGCCTTATCAGACTAAGGCCCTTGCCCGCGTGTTAAGAGCGCCTTAGTAGTGCCTTAGCAGACTAAGGCCCTTGTGTGCGTGCTAAGAGCGCCTTAGGAGAGCACTCTAGGTTTTTTCCTTGCTTGGTCATATATAAACTTGTTTTTCATTATACTAGGGCAAGAGAGATACAATAGCCCACTTTAGAGACAGAAACATTATCTCTTTGCTCTTGTGCTTCCATTTGCATTTGAATGATTTGAATCTAGCATTCAATCAACTTTGTTCAATCTAGAGAAATACTTTCTTGATCCATGTATTCTCTCTAGGTTGATTCTTTTGCATAAAAATCTTCACTTTACAAAATCCATACTTTCATGCTTATGAATCTACATGGCCGGATGATACCGGAGCCGTTCTAGAGCGGAGATCGAGATGGTGTTGCTCGAGGAGTCCATGGAATCAAGAAGGGGCACGGGGTGCTAGGCAAGAAGTGGAGTTAGGTGTGATTTGGGGTAAAAGTCGATAATTCTTAACTTATAGTCTTTTTGCCTAACCTTTTGATTTATAGAAATTTGAGTAGATTAGACCATGGTTTTATGCTTAGGGTGCGTTGACCCTAAGTAGTTTCCACGTATATCTCATGTTTGCCTTCTTTAGTTTTATCGCTTTTTACTTATATTGTTGAATTGAATAGTTTGGCATGAAGATTGGGTAGTTGTTTAAGTTGGTGGTTGAGTTAATTTTAAATCGGTTGACCCATTCACCACACCCCCCCCCCCCCCCCCCCCCCCCCCCCCCCCCCCGGGACTTTGTAGTGCATTAGATAATTTCATATGCAACCATTTCATCAGCGGGATTAATTCGCCCAAGGAAGGGCTTAAAACACCTGATAAGCCAAATTGGCTTGTACCAAAACAACAAAAACAAAAAGTTGGAGGATGACATTGAAAAATGAAGCAAATTACAGTGAGTGTAAATACAACTCGAGACAATGGCCGGACATCCATTACATTAGATTCCGCCTTTATTTGAATACAAGAAAACACGAAAGCTTTTCATACAATTCTTTTATTCCCAAGCAAAAGTAATCTCAGAGCAAGATTTATTTATCTCTTGCAAACAACTCCTCGGCCATCCATCCCACTACTAGCACAGTCCATACTCCCATACTCAAAACTCTCCGAAGAATTGAGCTCACCAGTGAATTTAGCCACCGCGCAATCGGACGAAAACAGAGTGGAACTAGCAAATTCCTTGGCACCACCAACAACAGGCATCAGTACCCCCATCTTAATCTTGCTCACGTAGTTACTGCGGTAAGTCTGGCCCAAAACGCCGTCGACACTGCCGCTCAACGAGTAAAACTTGAAGCCCAAGTCCAGATGAGCAAAGCAATCTTCTTTGGTGATTCCGTAGTTATGGATCATGGAATCTTTCTCAGTGATTGGGACCACTGTCGCTTTCATTTTGAAGTTCCCTTCCACTTCAATCACCACACCATTAACGTCACGAGACCTGCAAGCAAAATTAAGCCTGAGAACTGGCAAGTCGATCGTTTTAGAATTGCATATTACAATAACAAAGGGTCGATAAATACATAATAGTTTGGAACTTGAAAAGTACTCCAACAATACCTGGTGAAGGAGATGCCCGG
Organism: Rhododendron mucronatum var. ripense; assembly: GCA_019656295.1. Taxonomy (NCBI): domain Eukaryota; kingdom Viridiplantae; phylum Streptophyta; class Magnoliopsida; order Ericales; family Ericaceae; genus Rhododendron; species Rhododendron mucronatum. Next base: position 12,482,176 of record BPLT01000001.1, read on the forward strand.
TGCGGTGCTTGGCCGCCACTCAGCGCCTTCGGTAGCTGGAAGGAAGATGGGTTCTCCGTTGAAAGCCAATGCGAGTCTATCAACTGAATCGTCCCAAGCTGAAGTCTTCTGTGCACCAACAAAGAGTTGGTGATTGTCGAAGAGAATTCCAAGGGACTGGACCCAAGTGTAGTCCCTCTTCATGTTATCGTTTCGCCTCCCGATGAAATGAGCGTTGATATGAAGATTGGAATCGGAAACAATGCAAAAGTCTTGGTCCTTTTTGCCGTGGAAGTAGAAGGTCATTCCATCACCACCAACGAACCTTGGGTCTTGGCAAAGTCCTCCCGGCTTATTGCAAGCTATATATATATATATATACACACACACGTACGTGAGCAATTTAATTGACAATTAACACAAAAGAAAATGAAAGAAAATGAAAACGAATGGTAGATGTTTTTCTGATGACGCGTATTAATTGGGGAACAAAAGACTTACGACAAACAGCTTTACACATGTTACAATCAGCCTCACAATTCCAAGGACAAGCAGCAGGGCAAGTATACGTGCCCCAGCATTGTTTTGTTTTGCATTGGCAGTTGCCTTGCGAAGGAGGTGGTGGTGGCGGCCGATGATGATGCTGATGCTTTGGTGGTGGAGGAGGATGACGATTATGTTGATGCCTTGGTGGTGGTGGTGGTGGTGGCGGAGGTGGTGGCGGTGGAGGTGGTGGCGGAGGTGGGGGAGGAGGTGGGGGAGGTGGTGGAGGATGACGATGAATATGCTGATGCTTTGGCGGAGGTGGCGGATGATGATGATACTGATGATACGTTGGTGGTGGTGGATGATGATACGTTGGTGGTGGTGGATTATAATGACCACTGCTGCCGCCAGCTGCCACAACCACAACTAGGAGGAGGAGGATGCCCGCAGACAGGCGCACCATAGTTGTGGCTCCTGCCATTAGGTGTATAGTGCAAATCGAAATATCCGAGTGTGATTGTGTGCATTATAGCTCCATGGGAACACCCTCCTTTTATAGAAGGCTTTTTTGAGATGTGCATGCACTTAATTCCATCCAACATGCCAAGTTGCCCAGGACTATACATTACATTACATTCTCTTCTTTCCAAGAGAGATAAAGTCTTCCTTAGGGATCACATTAATTATTGGCTTATTTCAAAAGGTCAACGGCACTATATATATATATATAGCAAATGCTTTATACGTACTGATCACAGAATAAAGCCTTCAAAATCCAATGGTGGTGGTTATGAAGAACTTCCCCCTGTTAGCCTTCCCAATTGCAGCACAAGTTTTCGTCGAGTTGCAATATAGAAGAAGAATTAAACTCTGACTGTGAATGTGGCTCTCACTCAAAGGCATACATTATTACTATATCACTCAAAGTAATACATAGACGAGAAAAATTATTTACCGAGTAACTCGTAAATAACATTTACAGTGCTCAATCACATGCATCCATAAGTGTTTTGGATGGTCAGGATTGAAAATCAATTTTGATCGGTATATATTAATTGTTACTGGTTAAAATTGAAAAGCAGATCTCAACTATTGATTACCGAATTAAATGGTGGCCAAGATTATGTAGAGCCGTGAATAAGTTTCTCTCTATGACTTATACAACGTTAATTGGTGAACATATATGATGTTGAAAGAACAATTAAGCATTCAGCCTCCACTCATAATAAGTTACATATCGTATTCTTTTCAATTGTATTCTCCTCCTCGGTTCACAGCAAAGTTTCTCCTCCTTTCTTTATCTCTGGACATAAACTTTAATTCGAACCACGTAAAGATATCGTATTCTTATGTGATGGCTTCGGGATCATTTGGTAATGTTTTCAGTTTTCAATCTTTTGTTTATTAAAACCTGACAGTAGAATCATTTTATTTATTTATTTAAAAAAAGAAATTATTTTTAGTATGTTATATGTTTTTTTTAAAGTGTAGAAAATAAGAACATAAAACATTTTTGGGAATATCATTTTATTATTTTATTTGACACCTTCAAAGTGAATAGGATGAGGAAAAAAAACAATGAGTCTCAATCTTTTATCGATAAACGAATATCATCCACCAACACATGTACATACCGGTACGTACCCGTTTTGACCAAATCTCGTAGCCTAAAACTCCAATTTCGTTCCAGCACAAATAACAGACGAGGTAGTAGAAAAATCGATATTGTAGCCCGTACGGTATTCAAAAACTTGCCTTCTACACCGTGTCATAGGTGGAGGTGACATAGAGACAATGGTGGGCAGCCGACCCCATTGGCTGCCAAATTTCATAGAGATAGGTATAATTTGACCCCATTTTTATTAATTTGGCCCCACTTTGAAATTTATTTTGCCTAGCCATTTAAGGGTTTTGCACTTAGGAAAAAAAAAAAGGAGGACTCAAAATAGAATCTCTACCCAAAAATTTTTATCATGGATGTGCATTCTAGTGTGGAGTTGTCCAATTTGAAAGGAATTAGTGACCTTGCGCAAAAGATGGTTGAGACTTGAAGAGATATGACATATTCCTCGGTTTATAGACTTCTTACTTTGGCCCTAGCTTATTTTACCGGTTGCTACTACCATGGTAGAGAGAGCATTTTCCGCTATGGAGATTGTAGAGAGTTGGCTTCGAAATCGCATGTGTGACCAATGAATGCATGATAGTTTGATTGTGTATATAAAGAAAGATGTTTTTAAAACTATTGCAAATGAGACTATCATCTATCGTTTCCAAAGTATGAAAAGTCTTCGAGTTCAATTGTAAATCAAAGATATATATCTACTTTTTGATTAACTTGTTAATCTTAATTGTTTCTTTCAATTAGCAACTGGCCGGAAAAGTAAACTATACAGTACACATAGTTCAAATTTTCGACTCCACTTATCGAAAGTCTTGGCCACACCACTGTCTACACCCATCAACTAACAACACAGAATTAGGAAATAATAACCATACCCAAAATGGGTATTTCAAAAAAAATAGGAAAATTAAAGCCAACACCAACCATATTAATACCGGTTCTAAATCCCACGGGCAGCCTTATTATTTACTCCCTATAAGAAAATTAGGGCAAAATAAGGGTAGAAACCCAAATTAGCAAAATAAAATTTTCCAAATCCACAGTGTCTCTCTCTATAATAGAAACATCCATTATCAAAACTCACGTGGCTCTTTCATGAAGCATTTTCGCTTGGGAAGTTACAATTTCATTTGGAAGGTTTTGCTTAGGGTTGTTCAGAAATTGGGTTAAGCTATTGTAATTTGGTTGATGACTAGTCGGATCTATTGTATTTTTATTTGGTTGACTTCTTGTCAACATAGTTGGAATACTAGCTTATGCTATCATACCTTTGTGCACTGTTCCTTTTAATTTTTATAATTATGTTTTAAAGTTTATTAAATGGCTCCTTTTTGGCTGTACAAAAGAAAAAAAAATGTCAATGCCAAAATTCTACCATCTTGGTATTGAAGAAACCCTAGAAAATAAGCTACTCTTTCTCTCTCATTCGCCTTTTCAATTATGCTTTCTCTGTTCCTATTTAAATGTGTATCAAATTGAGAATAGGAAGATCAAGACTAGTGTAATATCATCTTTTCATTATAAGGAAAGGAGAACAAAGTGATTTGTGATCAATTCTGCATCTTGAATACCAGCACCATACATTGTATATGCACGACATGGGTCCTATATGTATAATATTTTAATTTGATTGAGTAAGCGAACTCAATTCACGTAGCCTTTATCGATTAAAGGTATGAAAATCCTAAGAACGATGTAGAATTCTTTCATTTTGAAAGATATGAGTACTCTCTAGGTGTTTTTCGCTCACAAAGCTCTAGTGTGTATCACTGGGAGTTATAAATCTCAAGAGAGATGGCGGGGAAGTTAGGGCTGTATTCATAGTTAGCGTCCATTATGATCACATCCGATATCAATAGCTATTGTAGGGAGAGGCGCGTAGCACAAAATTTACCTAAGCGATGGATCGTGGCTTTCGGAGAGTGTAACAGAGGCAAAGTCATTTGAGTGCATGAGGTCATGACTAAGAAGTATGCTATGCCATTCACAGTATGAAGCTGGTGACAGGCAAGTCACAAGTGCATACTGTGAAATGACCAGATCAAAGAAATTTTTGCTTGAGGCCGTTGAAAACATAAAGATTGAAGCTTGACGGTCTTGGCTTCACTAACCTTTATCAATTAAAGGTATGAAAATCCTAAGAAAGATGTAGAACAGTACTTTCAGCTTGAAGGATATGGGTACCCTCTGGGTGTTTTTCACTCACAAAGCTCTTTAGTGTGACTCGAAGTTAGGACTGTGTATGTGGTGAGTGTAAAGCGAGAAAGGTGATAAATCTGATTAAAACATATGGAGAGAGGTCCTATTTATAGAGATTAGAAGTAGGGTTAGAGATAATAGATATAAAATAATTCAATTTGAAAATAGAGTTAATTTTCCATCAAAACTCTATTAGATTGGACTCGAAGAGGTTGAGCCGAATCAAACAACTGCAAAAGCTTCTAGATTTCAAGTAAAATCGATTTCGCAACCATAAAATCGATCTCGCGGATTTTCAGGCTGCAGAAAAGACCAAATTTCACCGGCTCGCTCCACACGTTTCCAAATTTTGATTTGCGCGTGATTTGAAACGTTGAAAAACTTAAAAGTTTACTTTCTAATCCAAGGGATTTGGATCCAAAATTAGCCAACTCATGTAGAAAAATCCCCACATCTAGTTCATTTTAAATTAGATTGAGATTTATTATACTCCCTCCGTCCCGATTTGTTTGTCCAATCTTGAGTTTCCAACTTATTAAGGAAACCAAATCTTGTCTATTGATTTGAAAATTTACATGATCTAATCCGACATGCATAAGTCATCTTGGGTTTCCAACTTATTAAGAAACCAAATCTTATCTATTTAATTAGAAATTTTACATGATCTAATCTGACATGCATAAGTCAAAAAGTAGACAAACAATTCGTGACGGATGGAGTATATCAATAAAAATGGTTTGAAAAGCATTAAAAGATATTGGAATCCAATCTTGCAAATAATCAAGTTTTCTCCATAAAAAGTTGGTTGAAAGCAAGCCAAATTAAAACCGTCAGAGCCACTAAAGAAAAACACGTTCTAACTGTTTATGAGTTTCACGTGGTTCCTTCATAGTTTAAGAGCTCCACATGATTCGTAAGACTTCTCATACCTAATCAAAGCACGCAACCATTTCATGAGTGGGATTCGCAGGAGGAGGGGCTTAAAACACTTTGATGCGGGCAGATATTTTAATTATTTAAGAAATATAGAGATTTTAGTTTCTTATTTTGAAGTTAATATATTGTTAGTAATCTTTCCGTTCTAGCATAAATATCCGAGAGTATTAGATTTTTTTAATTAGATTGATTTTATTTTCACTTTATTGTTTTCTTATTTTTCAAGACGTAGATTTAGTTTTTCATTACTTAAGTTTCCTTTTTAGTATTTCTAGACTATTATAAATAATTGTTGTAAGCCTTAGGGCATGGTGGTTGTTTTTAATTAATGAAAAATTTAGAGTTTTCTCATAATTGTGTGTTTGAAGAGGGAGTACCACTCATTCATACCTATTCGTGTTTTTGTTTCAAATAGAGAATCTTTAACTTAACCACGCTCGTGATTTCTTCTTGCAAATAGTTTCGTAAAAGGAGATTGCACTGCGTCAGTCGGTATCAGAGTTTGTGCTCAATTCCGGATCATGCTGCGACAAGAAGTTCGTTATGGTCATTATGATGTTGCTAAAGATGTGAAACAAAGGTGATGAGGTTGCACAGGGTGCACAACTAGAGGTATGGTTTCAACGGGTTGAGGATACAAATAAAGCGTTGGTCAAGAGAGCCGCCTTGGTCATTGTAATCAACCTCACTACTACCCACTGAATTCGTGCTCCTTCATTAAGGAGGCTATAGTTCGATGGCCTTTCACATCCAAAGTTATTCCAGATCCAGTTGTGCATTGCAGTAAATCGCCAATTTATGATGAAAAATCATTCGTTGATGAAAGGGATGAGATAGTTCCTAAGAAAAAAGAGGATCAAGTTCCTCGTTGAAAAATACAAATTTGATGCCGTTGCTAGAAGCACTTGGCAGTTTTATAAAATTTTGTCTTCAAAATAAATCGTGTTGAAGATCATAAAAATTTTCAATATGTGGATCCATTTTGGGAACCTATTGAAAATCTTGCAAGTAAGACTCATTGGATTCCACACCTTGTACATTTTTGAAAGGAAATTGCTTCTCTCATTTTCGAAGATTATTTGAAATTTAGATTCGAGAAGATCAACTTAAAGTATAAGATTGATGTAGACAAAGTTTGACGAACAATATTATTTGAAGAAATTGAAACTCGAGGATGAATTTTCTCAAGCCCGGAAGAATGATGCCGAATGAAAAGATTGTATTATTTAAAAAATAAGGATATTAAGTTTTCCTTATTTTTGTTTTAGTTATTTTGTTAATAGCCTTGCAATTATAGAAATAAGTGTTCTACATTATTTAGTTTTCAATTTAGTTTTCTTTTTCTTTATTTCCTAATGTGTAGGGTTTCTCTTACAATAAATTAAGTTGTAAGCCCTACAGCTATTCAATTTTTGATGATTAATGAAATTATAAATAGTGTTCTCTTTTATGCCTCATTTTGAGTATTCTGTGTGAATCAACCAATTGTTATTGCCTTTATTTCTGGATTTTCCCAAACTAAACAAGTTTAAAGAAGAATTGTCGTGATCTTGTCACCCGATCTCCTTTTCCAACACGCTTCCCTGCATCACACTTGGTAAGTCCAATTGGCTGGGTGTCTAAAAAACAAAAAACAAGAACAAAAAATTGAAGTAACAGTGGGTGTAAATACAACTCGAGACAATGGCCAGACATCCTTTACACTAGATTCCGCCTTTATTTAATTATTAATACAAGAAATGAAGAAAACATGAAATTTTTTGATACCAGTCTTCTTTCCCATGCGAACGTAATCTCAGGGCGAGATTTATTTATCTCTTGCATACAACTCCTCGGCCATCCATCCCAGTACTAGCACAGTCCATACTCCCATACTCAAAACTCTCCGAAGAATTGAGCCCACCAGTGAATTTAGCCACCGCGCAATCCGACGAAAACAGAGTGGAACTAGCAAATTCCTTGGCACCACCAACAACAGGCATCAGTACCCCCATCTTAATCTTGCTCATGTAGTTACTCCGGTAAGTCTGGCCCAAAACACCGTCTACTGCGCCGCTCAATGAGTAAAACTTGAAGCCCAAGTCCAGATGAGCAAAGCAATCTTCTTTGGTGATTCCGTAGTTATGGATCATGGAATCTTTCTCAGTGATTGGGACCACTGTCGCTTTCATTTTGAAGTTCCCTTCCACTTCAATCACCACACCATTAACGTCACGAGTCCTGCATGCAAAATTAAGCCTGAGAACTGGCAAGTCGATCGTTCTCAATTTGTTAATATGCAATTTTAGAATTGCATATTACAATAACAAAGGGTCGATAAATACATAATAGTTTGGAACTTGAAAAGTACTCCAACAATACCTGGTGAAGGAGATGCCCGGTGCGGTGCTTGGCCGCCACTCAGCGCCTTCGGTAGCCGGAAGGAAGATGGGTTCTCCGTTGAAAGCCAATGCGAGTCTATCAACTGAATCGTCCCAAGTTGAAGTCTTCTGTGCACCAACAAAGAGTTGGTGATTGTCGAAGAGAATTCCTAGGGACTGGACCCAAGTGAAGTCCCTCTTCATGTTATCGTTTCGCCTTCCGATGAAATGAGCATTGATATGAAGATTGGAATCGGAAAAAATGCAAAAGTCTTGGTCCTTTTTGCCGTGGAAGTAGAAGGTCATTCCATCACCACCAACGAACCTTGGGTCTTGGCAAAGTCCTCCCGGCTTATTGCAAGCTATATATAAGCGAGCAATTTAATTGACAATTAACACAAAAGAAAAAGAAAACGAAAACGAAAGGTAGATGTTTTTCTGATGACGCGTATTAATTGGAGAACAAAAGACTTACGACAAACAGCTTTACACGTGTAACAATCAGCCTCACAATTCCAAGGACAACTAGCAGAGCAAGTATACTTGCCCCAGCATAGTTCTGTTTTGCAGTGGCAGGTGCCTTGCATATGAGGTGGTGGTGGCGGCGGCTGATGATGGTGACGCTTTGGTGGTGGAGGAGGAGGATGACGATTATGTTGATGCCTTGGTGGTGGAGGCGAACGATTATGCTGATGCCTTGGTGGTGGAGGTGGTGGATTATGACCCTGATGCTTAGGCGGAGGTGGTGGATGATGATGATACGTTGGTGGTGGTGGATGATGATACGTTGGTGGTGGTGGATTATAATGACCACTGCTGCCGCCAGCTGCCACAACCACAACTAGGAGGAGGAGGATGCCCGTAGACAGGCGCACCATAGTTGTGGCTCCTGCCATTAGGTGTATGGTGCAAATCGTAATATCCGAGTGCGATTGTGTGCATTATAGCTCCATTGGAACGCTCCTTTTATAGAAGGTTTTTTTGAGATGTGGATGCACTTAATTCTATCCAACATGCATGCCAAGTTGGCCAGTCCTGTACATTACGTTCCCTTCTTTCCCAGTGAAGTCTTCCTCAGTCAATTCATATTTTCATGAGGCGGAACCAGTGAAGGGCTGCCTTGGGCTGTAGCCTAGGTGGACCTTCAAAAACCCCCCAAAAAAATAAATTATTATATGTAAATTTCGGTCCAAAATTTTTAGTCCGACCCATTTTTGTTATAGAAAGAGCATGTTTAGTTATGAAGCATGTGAAAATTGATCTTTGTATCAAAATGGAAGATGATTTTCTATCGAATTCTATGATTATCTAAGCCTCGTTTGATAACAGTAATAGATGGGTGAGTTTCGTATAATATAATTAAAATTTTAAGTTTTCTAATTTTTAATTCGTTTGAACCAGTGCGAAAATCTTACTATTCTGATCATATTATTCTCAAGGGTTATAATTAAATTGTCTCTAGGGCTCTCATAATTAAGTTTTTTATCTTTATTTGGGACCATATAGAGCAGAAACTTAATTATGAGAACTTTAAAGACAAAATTTAACTATCACAATTTAAAATAATATGATCAACAAAACAACATTTTCGCACCAGTTCAAACAAATTGAAAATTAGAGCACTTAATTTTGTAACCATATTTTTTAAATATATAACACAGTTTTAAAAAATGAAGTGCTCCAATTTTCAATTTGTTTGAACCAGTACGAAGATATTGTTACTCTGATCATATTAGTAAAGGGTCATAATTAAATTTTGTCTCTAGAGCTCTCATAATTAAGTTTTTGCTTTCATAATTAAATTTTGTCTTTAGAACTCTCATAAAAATATGGCTAAAAATATAGTTGATATATATATGATTTCGGTCAGCCCATGATAGAATTAATTCCTGATTCCGCCCTTGTTTTTATCTTTCCAAAAGTCAACCACTCTAGCTAGAAACATATAATACATATGCTTTATAATTAATATCTACTCACAAATTCCTAACTTTACCATTTACTGAACTTTGTTAAGCATATATAAAAACCACTCTAGCAAGCTGCCTTGATCCGAGCCGTTCAATATGCTCAGACGTGATTTTAAGGGTACTCGTAGAAATTCAAAAAAAAAAGACCGGGAAGGGCTTCATCCGAGCAGTTTTTGTTTATTTTTTATTGAATGATTCAAATAAAAACTGCTCAAATCAAGCCCTTCCCAATCATTTTTTTTTTTTTGCCGATTTCTTACAAGTATCCTTAAAATCATGTTCTGAACACATTGAGCGGCTTGGATCATCGAAATTCTATTGGAAAATAGGACAAATGAGAAGATCCGCATTTTAACTAAAATAAGGACCCCCTCATGGGAGACTGACTGCTATATCTATATATAGTTGTGCGTTTAGTATGATAATTACTGAATTTTGTGTTATGTGATCCCTAAACAAGAAAACAAATACTCCCTCCGTCGTTTTTTAAGTGTCCTGCTTCGTAATTTCAACTTATTAAAAAGAAATTATCATTATACCTTTCACATTAACTTTTTCCTCCACTTTCCCTACTTATCCACCATCAGTACACTTTTATTCACTTACTTTCAAAATAGAATCTATTTTTAGGGACAAAATAAACAATGCACCAACTTTTACCCACTAATTTCACAAAATGGACACTTATTAATGTACAGTCCAAAATGGAATACTAGAATCTAAATAAGGGACGGATGGAGTAGTAGCAACAAGAAATCCATAAAAACCAATCTCTTGAATTGAATTTTTAGAGAGAGAAAATCATGAGCCAACGGGTGATGATGGAGTTTTACAATGGTTCAGCTCATGTGCCCCGCGATCTCTCGAGACTTTCCCAAAAAATTACGCTGGGGTCGCACACTACAATGGGCATTAATTGAAGGTTCGCTCATGCTCTGCTTTGAGGCTTTGTATTTTAGATCCTTTTAATCTTTATAATTTGTTTCCAAAAAATAATAAAATTCTTTTCGCTGTTCACAAAAAAAAAAAAAAAAACAATGGGGATTGAAACCGTTCACCTCGTACTTTTTGACACCTAAGAAGTGTATGCTAAAAACAATGCCTAGTAGTTCATTAACCTCGTACTTTTGACTCCTAAGAACGTGTATGCAAAAAACAATGCCTAGTAGTTCATTAAACAAAAATATATATGTACGTATAACTCAAATTACCTTAACAAATAAATGTAAAAATAAGTAAAAAAAAAAGCAAAAAAATAAAACAGAGGGGTGGTTATGAAGTAGTACCCCCAAGAAGCCTTCCAGATTGCAGCACAAGTTTTCGTCAAGTTCCAATATAGAAGGAGAATTAAACTCTAACTGTGAATTTGTGCACACTCAAAGGCATACAAGCATTTACTATATCACTCAAAGTCGTACGAAGTAGTCTTGTCTTGTACAACTCGATCTTAAACATAATGTCATAAGCATAATGCTGAAAGAAGTATTAAACATTCACCCTTACCGCTCTGTTTTACCATTTTGTTTCACCGCTCACTCAATCTCGCCATCCTTCTCGGCAATCAATGGTTGAAATATGTTTTTAAATTTTGACCGGTAATAAATAATTCTGACCGATAATAGTTTGTTTTTAATCCGAAAAAATGATATTGGCACTCCAAAAATGGATGGAGGCACTCCAAAAAATAAAGGAAAGTGGCTTTGGAATTACACTGATTTTGGAGTGCCTGCATCAATTTTTGGAGTGCCAATATCAGTCTCCTTAATTCGGACCGTTCAAACACTTTTTTAAACGTCGGTGAGATTGAGAACGGTAAGAGAAGCGGTAAATGAGAGCTAGCGCGCGGTAGGGGTAGACTTTTGGCTCTTTTCAATATGTATTCTCCTCGTTCACATGCAGTAAAGTTCCTCAGCTTTTTTGGACATTAATTTTATTTTGAACCACATAAAGAAATTGTATTCTTATGCGATTGCTTCGTGTGTTTGTGTTTTTCCCTCTCTTTCATCATAAGAAATATATAGAAGAACAAAGGCTTTGTTTCGTTTGAGTTTTGACAGAGGTTTTTGGGCTTTGTGATCAAGTACTTCTCATTCTGGATATAGTAAATTTTAATTCTGGATCAACTTCTCATTCTAGATACATTATGCACGGCGTGGGTCTTATATACAGTAAATTTTAATTTTGAGATAGAAGTTACACCACTTTTCTCCTTTTACTCATGCATGTTAATTTTCAAACTAGATTTTGCCACAACTGCGCACAATTTAGCCAATAAATTAAATTTCAAGATTAAATTAGACAAGAGTTCAGCTAGAATTTTATCTACTCAACGTTGGTTAGCCAATAGTTCAAATTCATAAGAAGCAGATAGTTTCAGTCTTTTTTGTTTCAATTCAGGCATAATATTAGCTTAAGTTATTCTATAAAATTATTAACAGGCCAACCAATAGAGGACAACCCTTGTCCTCATGTTATACCTTCTCATTAAAGGATCCTTTTACTGAATACATACTAGGCTTTGGTTGGTCTCGGACCAGCGTTTGGGTTTTGGATAGTGTGGAGATTAAGTAATTTTAATTTCTTTTTTGTCATTATCCTTTTAATCTTTGTATGATTACAGAGATTAATAAAAATTTATGCCGATCATATATATATATACACACACACGAGCCTCTTATGACTCAGATGATTCCATTCAGCCAACTACGACAGATTTCCCTAGGAATTAGAAACTCGATGTAAAATCATTCTCCGGCCGCATTGCCACTCCCAATTTACTAGGGGGTATTATTTTTTTTCCTTCTAATCATGTTTGCATCCATATGGAATTTTATCGCTAAATTTTTTTTCTAATATCTCCTATTACCATTTGGAAAAGCGTAGTAAATATGAAAGCGTAACTCAAAATTTATGTAAGAATTTTATTTCAAATTATTGAGATCAAAGTGATGTAGAAGAGTTAAATGGAGTATTAGGTGTATTTGAAAAAATTAATGGATTCAACTTTACTTCGGTATTCGATAAGAGATCACATTGTTTGGATAAAAAAATCAAAGATTTTATCATATCCATATATTTCCCCTTTGAAATTAATAAATCTTATCATTCTCGTTCCAATTCACACGAGGCCATTTTATTTCATAAGGAATATTAATTTAAACAACTATCTTACTAACATTTATGCAAAAAATAAGCAAAGAAGTATCACATACACGTTATGGTCTTCTTTTTTAAATAGAGAAGATTATATTAATAATAGCCCGTAAAAGATGTGCTTGGTATGAGCATCCATTTCAGATTATAAATTTTAAAATTATTGATTATGAATACTGTGGGAAAAAAAAAAGATTAAAAATTTTGTTTTTGTAGTAATTACAATTGTAAAATAAAATTTTAATGAGATTAGTATTTGAAAGAGAAAGGAAAAAATCACCAAATTGGGTACTATTTTAACAAAGCAACAAACATTCCCCTGTGGGCAGACACCCCACTGTTGCTTCAACGTCCAGCCTCCAGCTCCCGTTTTCTGCAACTGCACTGAACTCCGCCGTAATCTCTCTCTCTCTCTCTCTCTCTCTCTCTCTCTCTCTCTCTCATTTTTTTTTTTTTTTTGCTTGATTCATTTCTGCTGTTGGGTAAATCCCTGTTTTAACATTTGGGTTTTGACCCTCAAATTTTAGAACGTCTGATCGAGCTCTGAATTCGAAATTGGGGCGCTGCGCGTAATCAGAGCAACGGATAGCAACCATGATGGTAGGTGAAACCTGACAAACGTGCATTTTTTTTTAATGTATCCAATTTTATTCTCCACCCATCACTTTAGAATTAGGAAAATAAAAAAAAAAAAATTGATCATTCTGAATTAAGTAATTGCAAACACTACTCTTAGTTTCAGAGCATGATGTTTTTTGCTGTTGGTTGTCAAAAACCCAGAAAGAGGACTTCAGAAATGGTAGCCGAACTCCGATGCTAGCCCATTATGCAAAACCTGACAGTATTTAGCAACTCATTTGAGGAAGAGTAGGGAGAGAATGATTCTTTATTTTATTGGGTTAGCTTTTGTTTGATGGTAATCATCACTGATAATGCTATCCAAATTGGGAGCAAGCAACCATTGTTATTTTCCGAGTTGTTAAAGCTATAATTGACAAATAGTAGGATGATCCTTAATGGGTTTTATAATTTTGAAATCGTGATTGAGTGTTACTATGCAGACCCCCATGGATTTATTCCTTTCTTGGAAAGAATTTTCCAAGGATTTTAGAGAATCTCTTGTTACTTATTCTTTGAGAATTCTTGTATGGCAAAGGCTTCAGTAAAAATCCATTAGGGTTTAATCTGAAGGATTTACTTCCTGATATTACCTTTTAAAAGTGTGGATTCTGTGGAATGGACATTAGACAATGCTGTTCAAAGTTCTTCTATTTTGGCATGATTCTTGTGGGCCTTTTGCGGTAAAGAACATAAGTCCAGTACAGTGCATGTATGCATTGATTTGGAGTCTCTTGTGTACTTACTTATAGGCATTTTGTCTGGAATGGGGGTTCCCTCAATATGTTTTCCAACATACCCCAGCCTTGTGATGTTTAGTTTTAGTTATGTTTTCCTGCTTTTGCTGTTTTATGCTTTGGTAATTTGTATCTAGCGTAGGCTTCATAGGTTGCGGGTTGCTGTTTTGGTTTTGTTGTCTCTGTATTTCAAGGCCATCCCCCTTCATTTGTTTGGGTTGGTTTACAAATGAAAATGTTCGAAAAAAACTTATAGGCATTGACGAACCGCTTGAAACGATTTTCCACTCCAGTCACTGTTAGTTGTTGGTACAGGTTTGGTCGGTTACCAATCAGTATTATTAATTCATTCATAGACAAGTGGTTTGAGCTTCTGCCTTCAGGCTTACCCTTCTATGACTTGCAATCACAACTACAAAACGTAAGAAAGCATTGGTTGTGTTTGGTTGGCATTTTGTATTTATGGGTTGTTTCCCTTTCATGTGGTTTAGTTGATTCACAACCAATGATGGAGGAAACTATTTTGGTCGGTGATGATCTTATGATGGGACCACCATCACCACTCATTCCGCCAGAGATTGCCTCTCATGTATTAGAAGGTGTTGACTTATGTGATGGGGTATTGAGGAACTTTTTTCTATGTAAGTTCTTCCTTTTTCCTTTCCATCTTCTCCTTTTGGTCTTTTTCTCATATGCTTATCTCTAGAAAATTGATAGATTGTTGTATTTTTTGGGTTTCTGCTATAGGCTTGCAAATCAATGATATTGAGCCATTTTGTCAAGATGAGATTGTTGTATATAAGCAATGCGCAGAGAAAAGGGTGAGATGAGACTCGTATTTACTTTCTACTCCTCTTAGTGGGCTGGTTGGGCCTCAAAAGTAAAGGCTTGTCTTTTGCATCCCGGTGACAGTTTGAGTCACTGGAATAGACCCTCTCGAAAGCACCACCAAAACCTGCAAAATAGACCCTCTCGAAAGCACTGATCGGAACCGAGGCCCAAACAGTGGTGGCATGAAGCCGACCCGCTGGAAACAACCGTTGAAGACGGCAAAAACCCAGCAAGCGGCCGCGATAACCCACCAGACAGAGCTGCCCTAAGTCGTTAAGCCTTCCACCGGGGTCATGCAACGATAAACACCTGCGGCAACCATGCAAGATCAGCCGAAAGGACTCCACGTCGTCATTAAGCAAATTAACCAGTTGTACCCAGGAGTGAAAACCATCGGGAGGCCTCACCACCACATGCCGATAGGACTTCACCACGCCACCACCAGCGGCAGAGGATGAAGAAGAAGAGTTGCAAGTTTTATTGGTAAGTAAATTTTTTTTTTCTAGAATCAAGAAGCCATTTGTCACACAAATCTTGATTCTAGGCCGTAAACTTCACAGAGGTCCACGAGCTCAATTTAGCTCTGATAGCAGTAAAGATCGAATCAGTACATTCAGCCACTTCTCTAGACTTCCCTTGAAATGTCCTTAAATTGTGTTCACCCCATAGAAGCAGCTAGGGACAGCTTGTAGATAGTATTCCTGAACCCGTTGCCTTTACGGTTTTGGATAGCCAAATCTACTTCCTGAGACAGATCTAGGACCAAAAAATTGTAAATTAATGCCCAAACCATGAGAATCCCCCAACATCATGAGTAAAATGCCAACTGAGGTTCTTGTTAACCCCCATGACACATCTGAAGAGATCAAACCTTAGCAGAATTAGACGGCAGCAGCAAAACACCAGAATTAGAACTGGAAGTTGTGGTACAAACCATTCATAGAAATTAACAAGCCACCTGTAGTAACACCAATTCATGCCCCCAAATGATGTAGGACTGATAAAGACTTCTCGATAACAAACTAGGAGGCTTATGAGTTTCTGAAACTAAACCCCTAGTCATCATTAAAAATAACGAATCCAATAGTGAATATAATCAAGTTTCGTCCACGTGGTTCATAAGACTTTTCATACCTAATCACAAAGTACACAACCATTTCATCAGCGGGATTAATTCGCCCAAGGATGGGCTTAAAACACCTGATAAGCCAAATTGGCTTGTACCAAAAAAACAAGAACAAAAAGTTGGAGGATGACATTGAAAAATGAAGCAAATTACAGTGAGTGTAAATACAACTCGAGATAATAGCCGGACATCCATTACATTAGATTCCGCCTTTATTTGAATACAAGAAAACATGAAAGCTTTTCATACAATTCTTTTATTCCCATGCAAAAGTAATCTCAGACCGAGATTTATTTATCTCTTGCAAACAACTCCTCGGCCATCCATCCCACTACTAGCACAGTCCATACTCCCATACTCAAAACTCTCCGAAGAATTGAGCTCACCAGTGAATTTAGCCACCGTGCAATCGGAGGAAAACAGAGTGGAACTAGTAAACTCCTTGGAACCGCCAACAACAGGCATCAATACCCCCATCTTAATCTTGCTCACGTAGTTACTGCGGTAAGTCTGGCCCAAAACGCCGTCGACACTGCCGCTCAACGAGTAAAACTTGAAGCCCAAGTCCAGATGAGCAAAGCAATCTTCTTTGGTGATTCCGTAGTTATGGATCATGGAATCTTCTTCAGTGATTGGAACCACTGTCGCTTTGATTTTGAAGTTCCCTTCCGCTTCAATCACAACACCATTAACGTCACGAGACCTGCATGCAACATTAAGCATGAGAACTGGCAAGTCGATCGTTCTCAATTTGTTAATATGCAATTTTAGAATTGCATATTACAATAACAAAGGGTCGATAAATACATAATAGTTTGGAACTTGAAAAGTATTCCAACAATACCTGATGAAGGAGATGCCCGGTGCAGTGCTTGGCCGCCACTCAGCGGTCAGCGCCTTCGGTAGCTGGAAGGAAGATGGGTTCTCCGTCGAAAGCCAATGCGAGTCTATCAACTGAATCGTCCCAAGTTGAAGTCTTCTGTGCACCAACAAAGAGTTGGTGATTGTCGAAGAGAATTCCTAGGGACTGGACCCAAGTGAAGTCCCTCTTCATGTTATCGTTTCGCCTCCCGATGAAATGAGCATTGATATGAAGATTGGAATCGGAAACAATGCAAAAGTCTTGGTCCTTTTTGCCGTGGAAGTAGAAGGTCATTCCATCACCACCAACGAACCTTGGGTCTTGGCAAAGTCCTCCCGGCTTATTGCAAGCTATATATACGTACGTGAGCAATTTAATTGACAATTAACACAAAAGAAAATGAAAGAAAAAGAAACGAATGGTAGATGTTTTTCTGACGAGGCGTATTAATTGGGGAACAAAAGACTTACGACAAACAGCTTTACACATGTTACAATCAGCCTCACAATTCCAAGGACAAGCAGCAGGGCAAGTATACGTGCCCCAGCAATGTTTTGTTTTGCATTGGCAGTTGCCTTGCGAAGGAGGTGGTGGTGGCGGCTGATGATGATGCTGATGCTTTGGTGGTGGAGGAGGATGACGATTATGTTGATGCCTTGGTGGTGGTGGTGGTGGTGGTGGAGGTGGTGGTGGTGGTGGGGGAGGTGGGGGAGGATGACAATGAATATGCTGATGCTTTGGCGGAGGTGGCGGATGATGATGATACTGATGATACGTTGGTGGTGGTGGTGGTGGTGGTGGATTATAATGACCACTGCCACTGCCAGCTGCCACAACCACAACGAAGAGGAGGAGGATGCCCACAGACAGGCGCACCATAGCTGTGGCTCCTGCCATTATGTGTAGCTTGCAAATCGTAATATCAGAATGTGATTGTTTGCATTATACTAGCTCCATAGGAACCCTCCTTTTATAGATGATTTTTTTTTTGAGATGTGCATGCACTTAAACATGCCAAGTTGGCCAGGCCTATACATTACATTCCCTTCTTTCCAAGAGAGATAAAGTCTTCCTTTGGGATCACATTAATTATTGGCTTATTTCCAAAAGTCAACGGCACTATATATATATATATATATATATATAAAATATATATACAGTCATTTTCAAATAAGGACCTCCCTATTTCTCCTATTTTCCGTTTGAATTTTAATGATCCGAACCACTCAATGTGTTCAGAACATAATTTTAAGGGTCCCCGCATGAAATAAGCAAAAAAAATGATCGGGAAGAGCTTAATGCCTTTGTTTAGTTTTGGTCTAAGCATTCATTTTATTTACTCCTGTTGTGTTTGCAATTCTGAGAGTAAGGGCCTTAAAAGAGTTTTAGCGGCGCGAGTGCCCATTTCCTCAGGTTTCGCTCAATTCTTATTTTGGAAGATTCTGAAGCTAAGGGCTTCAATAGGGCATTAATAGGGCAGTTGCGCTTTTCAACAGGATTTGGACTTCTCGAACTTCAGAGAGTAAGGGCTTTTGTAGGGCCTTAGTGGAGCACCTGTCCACTCTAACAGGTGATTTTTTTTTATTCAAAGAGTTGGGACAAGAGTTATTTGATCACCAACACGTGTTGGTCCCCGTACACACACGTTTGTTGCTCTTACAGTTTGCGTGTTTGCAGTGCTCTAGTGGTGCGCCATCCCCAGCTAATCACAGTCGTCGATCGCGTGACACCTATCTCACTTGTGCCTCTTGCGTCAGCTGCTCTACTTTATTCTCGCGACACTTGTCCCGTTCCTCCTTCTCGTAGCAGCAGCGGATCCCAATTCCTTAGCGCCCTTCCTCGCATATTAACGGAGCCTCAATGGTGCGCTGATGTGCTTTCCTCATATATATATCTCCCGGTCAATTTTTTTTATTCATTTGAACCTTATCCGCTTCTCACACTATTTTTTTGAGATGGCTTTTCCTACCTGAACACAGCAGCTGCCGTTCTTCCTCTGGGTTCCTCATCTAGGGCCTCCTTTCGGCTTTGAGTGATATATTCACTCTCCGGTACGTAATTTCATCCCATTCTCGTTGCAATCTCAGCTTTATTTACGGTCATGGCTGGTGGTTCCTCATCTCGTGCTGCTCCTAACGGACCTAAACAGTGGAGACGCCCATCCGAGTCTCGAGTCGGCTTCAAGTTCTTTGTTACTGATGCAGCTCGTGCTTCGTCTACAGAAACCTATTCTCAAAAAGCTGAAACTCTGTGTGAACGATGTTTATTTCTCAAATCTAGACTTAATGGGTTTTAATAATTAGTTCATTGCTTGTGGTTGGGATGATTTGTGCTCCGGTCATGAGTTTGTTTTGCTCATTGTTATATATCCTTGGTACCTTTGAGTTTAAATGCCCATTTATCGAGCAATTTCTCACCTTTTGCATGGGTATGCTTGGGTTTGATATTTTGGGAATTTGTATTTTGTGCGTGCCCTGTTTATAATGTCTTGTGAATGCGTGTGTGTTCATTTTGTGTAGGCATTTAGTGAGGGGGAGTTAACTTTTCATAAGAATATAGCACTTGATGAGGGGGAGTGTTGTGCCTTCATGGTCCTTTCTTGTGTGTTGGTTTCAACAAAAAAAGAGAGGAGAGTATTGTAATTGGATAGTTTTCTTCTTTTAGTCTTCATTGGAGGCTTGAAAACATCCTCTTGCTTTTTAACTATACACTCTTTCTTGTCACTCGTATTCTCGTGTTGTTGTTTGAGTGCTCTATTGGCTCTTCTCTGTTTTTTGTGTGCCCTTTTGCCTTCCCGTGACAAAAAGGGGGAGAGGTTAGTTAGAGTTACTAGGGCGTTTGCTACGTTGCTTGTTGGAGCTCGTGGTTAGGGCTTATGCTTTAAGCTAATATGTGCGCTCGTGGCTTGGGTCTCTTTATCTATGCTTAAAATGCATGTCTAGCTCTTTCTCTTCCATTAGCATTGCTTCAAATATGATAGTTTCTCTTGTCATTTGATTTCCGTTGCGCTAACTTTTTATTGCTATCATATTCTTTCTATGCATGCTTATGCTTGGTCAAGTTGTATCTTGCAGGATCATTGTGATTTTCATGGAAGCTTTTGGTATCTAGGTTGTTAGAGTTTTTAGAAGGTTCTCTAGCATTCTAGAATTTGTTTCTTTGTAATGATTTTTTGTTGGAACGGTTTTGTCCCGGAAATGCCAAAGGGGGAGATTGTTAATGTAATTGGCGATTTTCAGATGCGACAAACCGTTGGAGTCTGTATTTATTCTTTTTCCATTTTGGGTTTGGGAGGTGATTTTATTTTGTCTAGATTAGATACTCCGCCCGTTGGTTCATGAGTTGATCACGAAGGCCATGCTGTGCATTTTGCTTGAAAAAGGTAGATGCATTTCATGTGCATTTAGCTTAATATTTTTCCGTGCATCATTAAAGGTTTTCAATGTCTTAATCTTTTATGAAATATCATGTATGCACTATCCTTATATTATTGGCCTTGATTTTTTGAAGGAAATTTTGTCTAAAGCCTTTTAAGTGCTTGCGCCTTAGTAGTGCCTTAGCAGCGCCTTAGTAGTGCTAAGGCCCTTGCACGCGTGTTAAGAGCGCCTTAGTAGTGCCTTAGCAGACTAAGGCCCTTATGCGCGTGCTAAGAGCGCCTTAGGAGGGCACTCCAGGTTTTTTCCTTGCTTGGTCATATATAAACTTGTTTTTCATTATTCTAGGGCAAGAGAGATACAATAGCCCACTTTAGAGACAAAAACATTATCTCTTTTCTCTTGTGCTTCCATTTGCATTTGAATGATTTGAATCTAGCATTCAATCATCTTTGTTCAATCTAGAGAAATACTTTCTTAATCCATGTATTCTCTCTAGGTTGATTCTTTTGCATAAAAATCTTCACTTTACAAAATCCATACTTTCATGCTTATGAATCTACATGGCCGGATGATACCGGAGCCGTTCTAGAGCGGAGATCGAGATGGTGTTGCTCGAGGAGTCCATGGAATCAACAAGGGGCACGGGGTGCTAGGCAAGAAGTGGAGTTAGGTGTGATTTGGGGTAAAAGTCGATAATTCTTAACTTGTAGTCTTTTTGCCTAACCTTTTGATTTATAGAAATTTGAGTAGATTAGACCATGGTTTTATGCTTAGGGTGAGTTGACCCTAAGTAGTTTCCACGTATATCTCATGTTTACCTTCTTTAGTTTTATCGCTTTTTACTTATATTGTTGAATTGAATAGTTTGGCATGAAGATTGGATAGTTGTTTAAGTTGGTGGTTGAGTTAATTTTAAATCGGTTGTCCCATTCAGCCCCCCCCCCCCCCCCCCCCCCCCTCGGACTTTGTAGTGCATTAGATAATTTCATATGCAACCATTTCATCAGCGGGATTAATTCGCCCAAGGAAGGGCTTAAAACACCTGATAAGCCAAATTGGCTTGTACCAAAACAACAAAAACAAAAAGTTGGAGGATGACATTGAAAAATGAAGCAAATTACAGTGAGTGTAAATACAACTCGAGACAATGGCCGGACATCCATTACATTAGATTCCGCCTTTATTTGAATACAAGAAAACACGAAAGCTTTTCATACAATTCTTTTATTCCCAAGCAAAAGTAATCTCAGAGCAAGATTTATTTATCTCTTGCAAACAACTCCTCGGCCATCCATCCCAGTACTGGCACAGTCCATACTCCCATACTCAAAACTCTCCGAAGAATTGAGCTCACCGGTGAATTTAGCCACCGCGCAATCGGACGAAAACAGAGTGGAACTAGCAAATTCCTTTGCACCACCAACAACAGGCATCAGTACCCCCATCTTAATCTTGCTCACGTAGTTACTGCGGTAAGTCTGGCCCAAAACGCCGTCGACACCGCCGCTCAACGAGTAAAACTTGAAGCCCAAGTCCAGATGAGCAAAGCAATCTTCTTTGGTGATTCCGTAGTTATGGATCATGGAATCTTTCTCAGTGATTGGGACCACTGTCGCTTTGATTTTGAAGTTCCCTTCCACTTCAATCACCACACCATTAACGTCACGAGACCTGCAAGCAAAATTAAGCTTGAGAACTGGCAAGTCGATCGTTCTCAAATTGTTAATATGCAATTTTAGAATTGCATATTACAATAACAAAGGGTCGATAAATACATAATAGTTTGGAACTTGAAAAGTACTCCAACAATACCTGGTGAAGGAGATGCCCGGTGCGGTGCTTGGCCGCCACTCAGCGCCTTCGGTAGCTGGAAGGAAGATGGGTTCTCCGTTGAAAGCCAATGCGAGTCTATCAACTGAATCGTCCCAAGTTGAAGTCTTCTGTGCACCAACAAAGAGTTGGTGATTGTCGAAGAGAATTCCAAGGGACTGGACCCAAGTGAAGTCCCTCTTCATGTTATCGTTTCGCCTCCCGATGAAATGAGCGTTGATATGAAGATTGGAATCGGAAACAATGCAAAAGTCTTGGTCCTTTTTGCCGTGGAAGTAGAAGGTCATTCCATCACCACCAACGAACCTTGGGTCTTGGCAAAGTCCTCCCGGCTTATTGCAAGCTATATATATATACACACACACACGTACGTGAGCAATTTAATTGACAATTAACACAAAAGAAAATGAAAGAAAATGAAAACGAATGGTAGATGTTTTTCTGATGACGCGTATTAATTGGGGAACAAAAGACTTACGACAAACAGCTTTACACATGTTACAATCAGCCTCACAATTCCAAGGACAAGCAGCAGGGCAAGTATACGTGCCCCAGCATTGTTTTGTTTTGCATTGGCAGTTGCCTTGCGAAGGAGGTGGTGGTGGCGGCCGATGATGATGCTGATGCTTTGGTGGTGGAGGAGGATGACGATTATGTTGATGCCTTGGTGGTGGTGGTGGTGGTGGCGGAGGTGGTGGCGGTGGAGGTGGTGGCGGAGGTGGGGGAGGAGGTGGGGGAGGTGGTGGAGGATGACGATGAATATGCTGATGCTTTGGCGGAGGTGGCGGATGATGATGATACTGATGATACGTTGGTGGTGGTGGATGATGATACGTTGGTGGTGGTGGATTATAATGACCACTGCTGCCGCCAGCTGCCACAACCACAACTAGGAGGAGGAGGATGCCCGCAGACAGGCGCACCATAGTTGTGGCTCCTGCCATTAGGTGTATAGTGCAAATCGAAATATCCGAGTGTGATTGTGTGCATTATAGCTCCATGGGAACACCCTCCTTTTATAGAAGGCTTTTTTGAGATGTGCATGCACTTAATTCCATCCAACATGCCAAGTTGCCCAGGCCTATACATTACATTACATTCTCTTCTTTCCAAGAGAGATAAAGTCTTCCTTAGGGATCACATTAATTATTGGCTTATTTCAAAAGGTCAACGGCACTATATATATATATATATATATATATATAGCAAATGCTTTACACGTACTGATCACAGAATAAAGCCTTCAAAATCCAATGGTGGTGGTTATGAAGAACTTCCCCCTGTTAGCCTTCCCAATTGCGCGCAGCACAAGTTTTCGTCGAGTTGCAATATAGAAGAAGAATTAAACTCTGACTGTGAATGTGGCTCTCACTCAAAGGCATACATTATTACTATATCACTCAAAGTAATACATAGACGAGAAAAATTATTTACCGAGTAACTCGTAAATAACATTTACAGTGCCCAATCACATGCATCCATAAGTGTTTTGGATGGTCAGGATTGAAAATCAATTTTGATCGGTATATATTAATTGTTACTGGTTAAAATTGAAAAGCAGATCTCAACTATTGATTACCGAATTAAATGGTGGCCAAGATTATGTAGAGCCGTGAATAAGTTTCTCTCTATGACTTATACAACGTTAATTGGTGAACATATATGATGTTGAAAGAACAATTAAGCATTCAGCCTCCACTCATAATAAGTTACATATCGTATGCTTTTCAATTGTATTCTCCTCCTCGGTTCACAGCAAAGTTTCTCCTCCTTTCTTTATCTATGGACATAAACTTTAATTCGAACCACGTAAAGATATCGTATTCTTATGTGATGGCTTCGGGATCATTTGGTAATGTTTTCAGTTTTCAATCTTTTGTTTATTAAAACCTGACAGTAGAATCATTTTATTTATTTATTTAAAAAAAGAAATTATGTTTAGTATGTTATATGTTTTTTTTTAAAGTGTAGAAAATAAGAACATAAAACATTTTTGGGAATATCATTTTATTATTTTATTTGACACCTTTAAAGTGAATAGGATGAGGAAAAAAAACAAAGAGAATCAATCTTTTATCGATAAACGAATATCATCCACCAACACATGTACTTACCGGTACGTACCCGTTTTGACCAAATCTCGTAGCCTAAAACTCCAATTTCGTTCCAGCACAAATAACAGACGAGGTAGTAGAAAAATCGATATTGTAGCCCGTACGGTATTCAAAAACTTGCCTTCTACACCGTGTCATAGGTGGAGGTGACATAGAGACAATGGTGGGCAGCCGACCCCATTGGCTGCCAAATTTCATAGAGATAGGTATAATTTGACCCCATTTTTATTAATTTGGCCCCACTTTGAAATTTATTTTGCCTAGCCATTTAAGGGTTTTGCACTTAGGGAAAAAAAAAAAAGGAGGACTCAAAATAGAATCTCTACCCAAAAATTTTTATCATGGATGTGCATTCTAGTGTGGAGTTGTCCAATTTGAAAGGAATTAGTGACCTTGCGCAAAAGATGGTTGAGACTTGAAGAGATATGACATATTCCTCGGTTTATAGACTTCTTACTTTGGCCCTAGCTTATTTTACCGGTTGCTACTACCATGGTAGAGAGAGCATTTTCTGCTATGGAGATTGTAAAGAGTTGGCTTCGAAATCGCATGTGTGACCAATGGATGCATGATAGTTTGATTGTGTATATAAAGAAAGATGTTTTTAAAACTATTACAAATGAGACTATCATCTATCGTTTCCAAAGTATGAAAAGTCTTCAAGTTCAATTGTAAATCAAAGATATATATCTACTTTTTGATTAACTTGTTAATCTTAATTGTTTCTTTCAATTAGCAACTGGCCGGAAAAGTAAACTATACAGTACACATAGTTCAAATTTTCGACTCCACTTATTGAAAGTCTTGGCCACCCCACTGTCTACACCCATCAACAACACAGAATTAGGAAATAATAACCATACCCAAAATGGGTATTTCAAAAAAAATAGGAAAATTAAAGCCAACACCAACCATATTAATACCGGTTCTAAATCCCACGGGCAGCGTTATTATTTACTCCCTATAAGAAAATTAGGCAAAATAAGGGTAGAAACCCAAATTAGCAAAATAAAATTTTTCAAATCCACAGTGTCTCTCTCTATAATAGAAACATCCATTATCAAAACTCACGTGGATCTTTCATGAAGCCTTTTCGCTTGGGTTACAATTTCATTTGGAAGGTTTTGCTTAGGGTTGTTCAGAAATTGGGTTAAGCTATTGTAATTTGGTTGATGACTAGTCGGATCTATTGTATTTTTATTTGGTTGACTTCTTGTCAACATAGTTGGAATACTAGCTTATGCTATCATACCTTTGTGCAATGTTCCTTTTAATCTTTATAATTATGTTTTAAAGTTTAATAAATGGCTCCTTTTTGGCTGTACAAAGAAAAAAAAATGTCAATGCCAAAATTCTACCATCTTGGTATTGAAGAAACCCTAGAAAATAAGCTACTCTTTCTCTCTCATTCGCCTTTTCAGTTATGCTTTCTCTGTTCCTATTTAAATGTGTATCAAATTGAGAATAGGAAGATCAAGACTAGTGTAATATCATCTTTTCATTATAAGGAAAGGAGAACAAAGTGATTTGTGATCAATTCTGCATCTTGAATACCAGCACCATACATTGTATATGCACGACATGGGTCCTATATGTATTATATTTTAATTTGATTGAGTAAGCGAACTCAATTCACGTAGCCTTTATCGATTAAAGGTATGAAAATCCTAAGAACGATGTAGAATTCTTTCATTTTGAAAGATATGAGTACTCTCTAGGTGTTTTTCGCTCACAAAGCTCTTGTGTGTATCACTGGGAGTTATAAATCTCAAGAGAGATGGTGGGGAAGTTAGGGCTGTATTCATAGTTAGCGTCCATTATGATCACATCCGATATCAATAGCTATTGTAGGGAGAGGCGCGTAGCACAAAATTTTCCTAAGCGATGGATTGTGGCTTTCGGAGAGTGTAACAGAGGTAAAGTCATTTGAGTGCATGAGGTCATGACTAAGAAGCATGCTATGCCATTCACAGTATGAAGCTTGTGACAGGCAAGTCACAAGTGCATACTGTGCAATGACCAGATCAAAGAAATTTTTGCTTGAGACCGTTGAAAACATAAAGATTGAAGTCTTGACGGTCTTGGCTTCACTAACCTTTATCAATTAAAGGTATGAAAATCCTAAGAAAGATGTAGAACAGTACTTTCAGCTTGAAGGATATGGGTACCCTCTGGGTGTTTTTCACTCACAAAGCTCTTTAGTGTGACTCAAAGTTAGGACTGTGTATGTGGTGAGTGTAAAGCGAGAAAAGTGATAAATCTGATTAAAACATATGGAGAGAGGTCCTATTTATAGAGATTAGGAGTAGGGTTAGAGATAATAGATATAAATTAATTCAATTTGAAAATAGAGTTAATTTTCCATCAAAACTCTATTAGATTGGACTCGAAGAGGTTGAGCCGAATCAAACAACTGCAAAATCCGTAAATTAATTTTAAAATATTTTTTTACAGGACCCCGTAAAAATTAAGCTCAATAGAATATGTATAAGTGCTTGATCTAATCTTTCAATTTTTCATTCAGAATCCCGAATAGAATTCTGTATGAAAAGTTGTAAGATCGGATCAAATACTTACACATATCTCATTGAGCTGATTTTTTACGGCATCTCTTGAAAAAATATTATAAAATTAATGAATGGGTCAGATTATTTTGTGGGACCCCAGAGTTGGCCCCACAAAATATCTATGAAAAATCTGTGTAAAAAATATATGTGTCCGAAGTATTTTCGTTATTCTCAAGGGTTATAATTAAATTGTCTATAGGACTCTCATAATTAAGTTTTTGCTCTTCATTTGGGACCATATATAGCAGAAACTTAATTATGAGAGTTTTAGAGACAAAATTTAATTATGACAATTTAAAATAATATGATCAACAAAACAACATCTTCACACCTGTTCAAACGAATTGAAAATTATAGCACTTAATTTTGTAACCATATTTTTTAAATATATAACACAATTTTTAAAAAATGAAGTGCTCCAATTTTCAATTTGTTTGAACCAGTACGAAGATATTGTTACTCTAATCATATTAATAAAGGGTTATAATTAAATTTTATCTCTAGAGCTCTCATAATTAAGTTTCTGCTCTCATAATTAAATTTTGTCTTTAGAACTCTCATAAAAATATGACTAAAAATATAGTGGACATATATATGATTTCGGTCTGCCCATGGTAGAATTAATTCCTAATTCCGCCCTTGTTTTCATCTTTCCAAAAATCAACCACTCTAGCTAGAAACATATAATACATATGCTTTATAATTTATATGTACTCACAAATTCCTAACTTTACCATTCACTGAATTTTGTTAAGCATGTATAAAAACCACTCTAGCAAGCTGCCTTGATCCAAGCCGCTCAATATGCTCAGACGTGATTTTAAGGGTACCCGCAGAAATCAACCAAAAAAAAACCAGAAAGGGCTTCATCCGAGCAGTTTTTGTTTATTTTTTATCAAACGGTTCAAATAAAAATTGCTCAAATCAAGCCCTTCCTGATCATTTTTTTTTTGCCGATTTCTTGCGGATACCCTTAAAATCACGTTCTGAACACACTGAGCGGCTCGAATCATCGAAATTCTATCAGAAAATAGGACAAATGAGGAGGTCCGCATTTTAACTAAAATACGGACCCCCTCATGGGAGACTGACTGATATATCTATATATCGCTGTGCGTTTAGTATGATAATTACTGAATTTTGTGTTATGTGATCCCTAAAAAAGAAGACAAATACTCCCTCCGTCCATTTTTAAGTGTCCTGCTTCGTAATTCCAACTTATTAAACAGACATTATCATTATACCTTTCACATCAACTTTTTCTTTCACTTTCCCTACTTACCCATTATCAGTACACTTTTATTCACTTACTTTTCAAAATAGAATCTACTTTTAGGGACAAAATAGACAATGCACCAACTTTTACCCACTAATTTCACAAAATGGACACTTATTCAGGTACAGTCCAAAATGAAATACTGGACTATAAATAAGGGACGGAGGGAGTAGTAGCAACATGAAATCCATAAAAGCCAATCTCTTGAATTGAATTTTTAGAGAGAGAAAATCATGAGCCAACGGGTGATGATGGAGTTTTACAATGGTTCAGCTCATGTGCCCCGCGATCTCTCGAGACTTTCCCAAAAAATTACGCTGGGGTCGCACACTACAATGGGCATTAATTGAAGGTTCGCTCATGCTCTGTTTTGAGGCTTTGTATTTTGGATCCTTTTAATCTTTGTAATTTCTTTCCAAAGATTAATAAAATTCTTTTCGCTGTTCAAAAAAAAAAAAACAATGGGGATTGAAACCGTTCACCTCGTACTTTTTGACACCTAAGAAGTGTATGCTAAAAACAATGCCTAGTAGTTCATTAACCTCGTACTTTTGACTCCTAAGAAGGTGTATGCAAAAAACAATGCCTAGTAGTTCATTAAACAAAAATATATATGTACGTATAACTCAAATTACCTTAACAAATAAATGTAAAAATAAGTAAAAAAAAAAAGCAAAAAAAATAAAACAAAAGGGTGGTTATGAAGTAGTACCCCCAAGAAGCCTTCCAGATTGCAGCACAAGTTTTCGTCAAGTTGCAATATGGAAGGAGAATTAAACTCTAACTGTGAATTTGTGCACACTCAAAGGCATACAAGCATTTACTAGATCACTCAAAGTCGTACGAAGTAGTCTTGTCTTGTACAACTCGATCTTAAACATAATGTCATAAGCATAATGCTGAAAGAAGTATTAAACATTCACCCTTACCGCTCTGTTTTACCATTTTGTTTCACCGCTCACTCAATCTCGCCATCCTTCTCGGCAATCAATGGTTGAAATATGTTTTTAAATTTTGACCGGTAATAAATAATTTTGACCGATAATAGTTTGTTTTTAATCCGAAAAAATGATATTGGCACTCCAAAAATGGATGGAGGCACTCCAAAAAATAAAGGAAAGTGGCTTTGGAATTACACTGATTTTGGAGTGCCTGCATCAATTTTTGGAGTGCCAATATCAGTCTCCTTAATTCGGACCGTTCAAAACACTTTTTTAAACGTCGGTGAGATTGAGAACGGTAAGAGAAGCGGTAAATGAGAGCTAGCGCGCGGTAGGGGTAGACTTTTGGCTCTTTTCAATATGTATTCTCCTCGTTCACATGCAGTAAAGTTCCTCAGCTTTTTTGGACATTAATTTTATTTTGAACCACATAAAGAAATTGTATTCTTATGCGATTGCTTCGTGTGTTTGTGTTTTTCCCTCTCTTTCATCATAAGAAATATATAGGAGAACAAAGGCTTTGTTTCGTTTGAGTTTTGACGGAGGTTTTTGGGCTTTGTGATCAAGTACTTCTCATTCTGGATATAGTAAATTTTAATTCTGGATCAACTTCTCATTCTAGATACATTATGCACGGCGTGGGTCCTATATACAGTAAATTTTAATTTTGAGATAGAAGTTACACCACTTTTTCTCCTTTTACTCATGCATGTTAATTTTCAAACTAGATTTTGCCACAACTGCGCACAATTTAGCCAATAAATTAAATTTCAAGATTAAATTTGACAAGAGTTCAGCTAGAATTTTATCTACTCAACGTTGGTTAGCCAATAGTTCAAATTCATAAGAAGCAGATAGTTTCAGTCTTTTTTGTTTCAATTCAGGTATAATATTAGCTTAAGTTATTCTATAAAATTATTAACAGGCCAACCAATAGAGGACAACCCTTGTCCTCATGTTATACCTGCTCATTAAAGGATCCTTTTACTGAATACATACTAGGCTTTGGTTGGTCTCAGACCAGCGTTTGAGTTTTGGATAGTGTGGAGATTAAGTAATTTTAATTTCTTTTTTGTCATTATCCTTTTAATCTTTGTATGATTACAAAGATTAATAAAAATTTATGCCGATCATATATATATACACACACACGAGCCTCTTACGACTCAGATGATTCCATTCAGCCAACTACGACAGATTTCCCTAGGAATTAGAAACTCGATGTAAAATCATTCTCCGGCCGCATTGCCACTCCCAATTTACTAGGGGGTATTATTTTTTTTCCTTCTAATCATGTTTGCATCCATATGGAATTTTATCGCTAAAATTTTTTTCTAATATCTCCTATTACCATTTGGAAAAGCGTAGTAAATATGAAAGCGTAACTCAAAATTTATGTAAGAATTTTATTTCAAATTATTGAGATCAAAGTGATGTAGAAGAGTTAAATGGAGTATTAGGTTTATTTGAAAAAATTAATGGATTCAACTTTACTTCGGTATTCGATAAGAGATCACATTGTTTGGATAAAAAAATCAAAGATTTTATCATATCCATATATTTCCCCTTTGAAATTAATAAATCTTATCATTCTCGTTCCAATTCACATGAGGCCATTTTATTTCATAAGGAATATTAATTTAAACAACTATCTTACTAACATTTATGCAAAAAATAAGCAAAGAAGTATCACATACACGTTATGGTCTTCTTCTTTTTTAAATAGAGAAGATTATATTAATAATAGCCCGTAAAAGATGTGCTTGGTATGAGCATCCATTTCAGATTATAAATTTTAAAATTATTGATTATGAATACTGTGGGAAAAAAAAAAGATTAAAAATTTTGTTTTTGTAGTAATTACAATTGTAAAATAAAATTTTAATGAGATTAGTATTTGAAAGAGAAAGGAAAAAATCACCAAATTGGGTACTATTTTAACAAAGCAACAAACATTCCCCTGTGGGCAGACACCCCACTGTTGCTTCAACGTCCAGCCTCCAGCTCCCGTTTTCTGCAACTGCACTGAACTCCGCCGTAATCTCTCTCTCTCTCTCTCTCTCTCTCTCTCTCTCTCTCTCTCTCTCTCTCATTTTTTTTTTTTTGCTTGATTCATTTCTGCTGTTGGGTAAATCCCTGTTTTAACATTTGGGTTTTGACCCTCAAATTTTAGAACGTCTGATCGAGCTCTGAATTCGAAATTGGGGCGCTGCGCGTAATCAGAGCAACGGATAGCAACCATGGATGGTAGGTGAAACCTGACAAACGTGCATTTTTTTTTAATGTATCCAATTTTATTCTCCACCCATCACTTTAGAATTAGGAAAAAAAAAAAAAAAAAAATTGATCATTCTGAATTAAGTAATTGCAAACACTACTCTTAGTTTCAGAGCATGATGTTTTTTGCTGTTGGTTGTCAAAAACCCAGAAAGAGGACTTCAGAAATGGTAGCCGAACTCCGATGCTAGCCCATTATGCAAAACCTGACAGTATTTAGCAACTCATTTGAGGAAGAGTAGGGAGAGAATGATTCTTTATTTTATTGGGTTAGCTTTTGTTTGATGGTAATCATCACTGATAATGCTATCCAAATTGGGAGCAAGCAACCATTGTTATTTTCCGAGTTGTTAAAGCTATAATTGACAAATAGTAGGATGATCCTTAATGGGTTTTATAATTTTGAAATCGTGATTGAGTGTTACTATGCAGACCCCCATGGATTTATTCCTTTCTTGGAAAGAATTTTCCAAGGATTTTAGAGAATCTCTTGTTACTTATTCTTTGAGAATTCTTGTATGGCAAAGGCTTCAGTAAAAATCCATTAGGGTTTAATCTGAAGAATTTACTTCCTGATATTACCTTTTAAAAGTGTGGATTCTGTGGAATGGACATTAGACAATGCTGTTCAAAGTTCTTCTATTTTGGCATGATTCTTGTGGGCCTTTTGCGGTAAAGAACATAAGTCCAGTACAGTGCATGTATGCATTGATTTGGAGTCTCTTGTGTACTTACTTATAGGCATTTTGTCTGGAATGGGGGTTCCCTCAATATGTTTTCCAACATACCCCAGCCTTGTGATGTTTAGTTTTAGTTATGTTTTCCTGCTTCTGCTGTTTTATGCTTTGGTAATTTGTATCTAGCGTAGGCTTCATAGGTTGCGGGTTGCTGTTTTGGTTTTGTTGTCTCTGTATTTCAAGGCCATCCCCCTTCATTTGTTTGGGTTGGTTTACAAATGAAAATGTTCGAAAAAAACTTATAGGCATTGACGAACCGCTTGAAACGATTTTCCACTCCAGTCACTGTTAGTTGTTGGTACAGGTTTGGTCGGTTACCAATTAGTATTATTAATTCATTCATAGATAAGTGGTTTGAGCTTCTGCCTTCAGGCTTACCCTTCTATGACTTGCAATCACAACTACAAAACGTAAGAAAGCATTGGTTGTGTTTGGTTGGCATTTTGTATTTATGGGTTGTTTCCCTTTCATGTGGTTTAGTTGATTCACAACCAATGATGGAGGAAACTATTTTGGTCGGTGATGATCTTATGATGGGACCACCATCACCACTCATTCCGCCAGAGATTGCCTCTCATGTATTAGAAGGTGTTGACTTATGTGATGGGGTATTGAGGAACTTTTTCTATGTAAGTTCTTCCTTTTTCCTTTCCATCTTCTCCTTTTGGTCTTTTTCTCATATGCTTATCTCTAGAAAATTGATAGATTGTTGTATTTTTTGGGTTTCTGCTATAGGCTTGCAAATCAATGATATTGAGCCATTTTGTCAAGATGAGATTGTTGTATATAAGCAATGCGCAGAGAAAAGGGTGAGATGAGACTCGTGTTTACTTTCTACTCCTCTTAGTGGGCTGGTTGGGCCTCAAAAGTAAAGGCTTGTCTTTTGCATCCCGGTGACAGTTTGAGTCACTGGAATAGACCCTCTCGAAAGCACCACCAAAACCTGCAAAATAGACCCTCTCGAAAGCACTGATCGGAACCGAGGCCCAAACAGTGGTGGCATGAAGCCGACCCGCTGGAAACAACCGTTGAAGACGGCAAAAACCCAGCAAGCGGCCGCGATAACCCACCAGTCAGAGCTGCCCTACGTCGTTAAGCCTTACACCGGGGTCATGCAACGATAAACACCTGCGGCAACCATGCAAGATCAGCCGAAAGGACTCCACGTCGTCATTAAGCAAATTAACCAGTTGTACCCAGGAGTGAAAACCATCGGGAGGCCTCACCACCACATGCCGATAGGACTTCACCACGCCACCACCAGCGGCAGAGGATGAAGAAGAAGAGTTGCAAGTTTTTTTGGTAAGTAAATTTTTTTTTTTCTAGAATCAAGAAGCCATTTGTTACACAAATCTTGATTCTAGGCTGTAAACTTCACAGAGGTCCACGAGCTCAATTTAGCTCTGATAGAAGTAAAGATCGAATCAGTACATTCAGCCACTTCTCTAGACTTCCCTTGAAATGTCCTTAAATTGCGTTCACCCCATAGAAGCAGCTAGGGACAGCTTGTAGATAGTATTCCTGAACCCGTTGCCTGTACGGTTTTGGATAGCCAAATCTACTTCCTGAGACAGATCTAGGACCAAAAAATTGTAAATTAATGCCCAAACCATGAGAATCCCCCAACATCATGAGTACAATGCGAACTGAGGTTCTTGTTAACCCCGATGACACATCTGAAGAGATCAAACCTTAGCAGAATTAGATGGCAGCAGCAAAACACCAGAATTAGAACTGGAAATTAACCATTCATAGAAATTAACAAGCCACCTATAGTAACACCAATTCATGCCCCCAAATGATGTAGGACTGATAAAGACTTCTAGATAACAAACTAGGAGGCTTATGAGTTTCTGAAACTAAACCCCTAGTCATCATTAAAAATAACGAATCCAATAGTGAATATAATCAAGTTTCGTCCACGTGGTTCATAAGACTTTTCATACCTAATCAAAGTACACAACCATTTCATCAGCGGGATTAATTCGCCCAAGGAAGGGCTTAAAACACCTGATAAGCCAAATTGGCTTGTACCAAAAAAACAAAAACAAAAAGTTGGAGGATGACATTGAAAAATGAAGCAAATTACAGTGAGTGTAAATACAACTCGAGATAATAGCCGGACATCCATTACATTAGATTCCGCCTTTATTTGAATACAAGAAAACATGAAAGCTTTTCATACAATTCTTTTATTCCCATGCAAAAGTAATCTCAGACCGAGATTTATTTATCTCTTGCAAACAACCCCTCGGCCATCCATCCCACTACTAGCACAGTCCATACTCCCATACTCAAAACTCTCCGAAGAATTGAGCTGACCACTGAATTTAGCCACGGCACAGTCGGACGAAAACAGAGCAGAACTAGCAAACTCCTTGGGACCGCCAACAACAGGCATCAATACCCCCATCTTAATCTTGCTCACGTAGTTACTGCGGTAAGTCTGGCCCAAAACGCCGTCAACACCGCCACTCAACGAGTAAAACTTGAAGCCCAAGTCCAGATGAGCAAAGCAATCTTCTTTGGTGATTCCGTAGTTATGGATCATGGAATCTTTCTCAGTGATTGGGACCACTGTCGCTTTCATTTTGAAGTTCCCTTCCACTTCAATCACCACACCATTAACGTCACGAGACCTGCATGCAAAATTAAGCATGAGAACTGCCAAGTCGATCGTTCTCAATTTGTTAATATGCAATTTTAAAATTGGATAATACTATAACAAAGGGTCGATAAATACATAATAGTTTGGAACTTGAAAAGTACTCCAACAATACCTGGTGAAGGAGATGCCCGGTGCGGTGCTTGGCCGCCACTCGGCGCCTTCAGTGGCGGGAAGGAAGATGGGTTCTCCGTTGAAAGCCAATGCGAGTCTATCAACTGAATCGTCCCAAGTTGAAGTCTTCTGTGCACCAACAAAGAGTTGGTGATTGTCGAAGAGAATTCCTAGGGACTGGACCCAAGTGAAGTCCCTCTTCATGTTATCGTTTCGCCTCCCGATGAAATGAGCGTTAATATGAAGATTGGAATCGGAAACAATGCAAAAGTCTTGGTCCTTTTTGCCATGGAAGTAGAAGGTCATTCCATCACCACCAACGAACCTTGGGTCTTGGCAAAGTCCTCCCGGCTTATTGCAAGCTATATATACGTACGTGAGCAATTTAATTGACAATTAACACAAAAGAAAATGAAAGAAAAAGAAACGAATGGTAGATGTTTTTCTGACGAGGCATATTAATTGGGGAACAAAAGACTTACGACAAACAGCTTTACACGTGTTACAATCAGCCTCACAATTCCAAGGACAAGCAGCAGGGCAAGTGTACGTGCCCCAGCATTGTTTTGTTTTGCATTGGCAGTTGCCTTGCGAAGGAGGTGGTGGTGGCGGCCGATGATGATGCTGATGCTTTGGTGGTGGAGGAGGATGACGATTATGTTGATGCCTTGGTGGTGGTGGTGGTGGTGGTGGAGGTGGTGGCGGTGGAGGTGGTGGCGGAGGTGGGGGAGGAGGTGGGGGAGGTGGTGGAGGATGACGATGAATATGCTGATGCTTTGGCGGAGGTGGCGGATGATGATGATACTGATGATACGTTGGTGGTGGTGGATGATGATACGTTGGTGGTGGTGGATTATAATGACCACTGCTGCCGCCAGCTGCCACAACCACAACTAGGAGGAGGAGGAGGATGCCCGCCGACAGGCGCACCATAGTTGTGGCTCCTGCCATTAGGTGTATAGTGCAAATCGAAATATCCGAGTGTGATTGTGTGCATTATAGCTCCATGGGAACACCCTCCTTTTATAGAAGGCTTTTTTGAGATGTGCATGGACTTAATTCCATCCAACATGCCAAGTTGCCCAGGCCTATACATTACATTACATTCTCTTCTTTCCAAGAGAGATAAAGTCTTCCTTAGGAATCACATTAATTATTGGCTTATTTCAAAAGGTCAACGGCACTATATATATATATATATATATATATATATATATATAGCAAATGCTTTATACGTACTGATCACAGAATAAAGCCTTCAAAATCCAATGGTGGTGGTTATGAAGAACTTCCCCCTGTTAGCCTTCCCAATTGCAGCACAAGTTTTCGTCGAGTTGCAATATAGAAGAAGAATTAAACTCTGACTGTGAATGTGGCTCTCACTCAAAGGCATACATTATTACTATATCTCTCAAAGTAATACATAGACGAGAAAAATTATTTACCGAGTAACTCGTAAATAACGTTTACAGTGCTCAATCACATGCATCCATAAGTGTTTTGGATGGTCAGGATTGAAAATCAATTTTGTTCGGTATATATTAATTGTTACTGGTTAAAATTGAAAAGCAGATCTCAACTATTGATTACCGAATTAAATGGTGGCCAAGATTATGTAGAGCCGTGAATAAGTGAATAAGTTTCTCTCTATGACTTATACAACGTTAATTGGTGAACATATATGATGTTGAAAGAACAATTAAGCATTCAGCCTCCACTCATAATAAGTTACATATCGTATTCTTTTCAATTGTATTCTCCTCCTCGGTTCACAGCAAAGTTTCTCCTCCTTTCTTTATCTCTGGACATAAGCTTTAATTCGAACCACGTAAAGATATCGTATTCTTATGTGATGGCTTCGGGATCATTCGGTAATGTTTTCAGTTTTCAATCTTTTGTTTATTAAAACCTGACAGTAGAATCATTTTATTTATTTATTTAAAAAAAGAAATTAAGTTTAGTATGTTATATGCTTTTTTTAAAGTGTAGAAAATAAGAACATAAAACATTTTTGGGAATATCATTTTATTATTTTATTTGACACCTTCAAAGTGAATAGGATGAGGGACAAAAACAAAGAGAATCGATCTTTTATCGATAAACGAATATCATCCACCAACACATGTACTTACCGGTACGTACCCGTTTTGACCAAATCTCGTAGCCTAAAACTCCAATTTCGTTCCAGCACAAATAACATACGAGGTAGTAGAAAAATCGATATTGTAGCCCGTACGGTATTCAAAAACTTGCCTTCTACACCGTGTCATAGGTGGAGGTGACATAAAGACAATGGTGGGCAGCCGACCCCATTGGCTGCCAAATTTCATAGAGATAGGTATAATTTGACCCCATTTTTATTAATTTGGCCCCACTTTGAAATTTATTTTGCCTAGCCATTTAAGGGTTTTGCACTTAGGAAAAAAAAAAAAAAGGAGGACTCAAAATAGAATCTCTACCCAAAAATTTTTATCATGGATGTGCATTCTAGTGTGGAGTTGTCCAATTTGAAAGGAATTAGTGACCTTGCGCAAAAGATGGTTGAGACTTGAAGAGATATGACATATTCCTCGGTTTATAGACTTCTTACTTTGGCCCTAGCTTATTTTACCAGTTGCTACTACCATGGTAGAGAGAGCATTTTCCGCTATGGAGATTGTAAAGAGTTGGCTTCGAAATCACATGTGTGACCAATGGATGCATGATAGTTTGATTGTGTATATAAAGAAAGATGTTTTTAAAACTATTACAAATGAGACTATCATCTATCGTTTCCAAAGTATGAAAAGTCATCGAGTTCAATTGTAAATCAAAGATATATATCTACTTTTTGATTAACTTGTTAATCTTAATTGTTTCTTTCAATTAGCAACTGGCCGGAAAAGTAAACTATACAGTACACATAGTTCAAATTTTCGACTCCACTTATCGAAAGTCTTGGCCACCCCTCTGTCTACACCCATCAACTAACAACACAGAATTAGGAAATAATAACCATACCCAAAATGGGTATTTCAAAAAAAATAGGAAAATTAAAGCCAACACCAACCATATTAATACCGGTTCTAAATCCCACGGGCAGCGTTATTATTTACTCCCTATAAGAAAATTAGGCAAAATAAGGGTAGAAACCCAAATTAGCAAAATAAAATTCTTCAAATCCACAGTGTCTCTCTCTATAATAGAAACATCCATTATCAAAACTCACGTGGCTCTTTCATGAAGCATTTTCGCTTGGGAAGTTACAATTTCATTTGGAAGGTTTTGCTTAGGGTTGTTCAGAAATTGGGTTAAGCTATTGTAATTTGGTTGATGACAAGTCGGATCTATTGTATTTTTATTTGGTTGACTTCTTGTCAACATAGTTGGAATACTAGCTTATGCTATCATACCTTTGTGCAATGTTCCTTTTAATCTTTATAATTATGTTTTAAAGTTTAATAAATGGCTCCTTTTTGGCTGTACGAAGAAAAAAAGAATGTCAATGCCAAAATTCTACCATCTTGGTATTGAAGAAACCCTAGAAAATAAGCTACTCTTTCTCTCTCATTCGCCTTTTCAGTTATGCTTTTGCTGTTCCTATTTAAATGTGTATCAAATTGAGAATAGGAAGATCAAGACTAGTGTAATATCATCTTTTCATTATAAGGAAAGGAGAACAAAGTGATTTGTGATCAATTCTGCATCTTGAATACCAGCACCATACATTGTATATGCACGACATGGGTCCTATATCAATTAAAGGTATGAAAATCCTAAGAACGATGTAGAATTCTTTCATTTTGAAAGATATGAGTACTCTCTAGGTGTTTTTCGCTCACAAAGCTCTAGTGTGTATCACTGGGAGTTATAAATCTCAAGAGAGATGGTGGGGAAGTTAGGGCTGTATTCATAGTTAGTGTCCATTATGATCACATCCGATATCAATAGCTATTGTAGGGAGAGGCGCGTAGCACAAAATTTACCTAAGCGATGGATCGTGGCTTTTGGAGAGTGTAACAGAGGCAAAGTCATTTGAGTGCACGAGGTCATGACTAAGAAGCATGCTATGCCATTCACAGTATGAAGCTGGTGACAGGCAAGTCACAAGTGCATACTGTGAAATGACCATATCAAAGAAATTTTTGCTTGAGGCCATTGAAAACATAAAGATTGAAGTCTTGACGGTCTTGGCTTCACTAACCTTTATCAATTAAAGGTATGAAAATCGTAAGAAAGATGTAGAACAGTACTTTCAGCTTGAAGGATATGGGTACCCTCTGGGTGTTTTTCACTCACAAAGCTCTTTAGTGTGACTCGAAGTTAGGACTGTGTATGTGGTGAGTGTAAAGCGAGAAAGGTGATAAATCTGATTAAAACATATGGAGAGAGGTCCTATTTATAGAGATTAGAAGTAGGGTTAGAGATAATAGATATACATTAATTCAATTTGAAAATAGAGTTAATTTTCCATCAAAACTCTATTAGATTGGACTCGAAGAGGTTGAGCCGAATCAAACAACTGCAAAAGCTTCTAGATTTCAAGTAAAATCGATTTCGCAACCATAAAATCGATCTCGCGGATTTTCAGGCTGCAGAAAAGACCAAATTTCACGAGCTCGCTCCACACGTTTCCAAATTTTGATTTGCGCGTGATTTGAAGCGTTGAAAAACTTAAAAGTTTACTTTCTAATCCAAGGGATTTGGATCCAAAATTAACCAACTCATTTAGAAAAATCCCCACATCTTGTTCATTTTAAATTAGATTGAGATTTATTATATTCCCTCCGTCCCGATTTGTTTGTTCAATCTTGAGTTTCCAACTTATTAAGGAAATCAAATCTTATCTATTGATTTGAAAATTTACATGATCTAATCCGACATGCATAAGTCATCTTGGGTTTCCAACTTATTAAGAAAACCAAATCTTATCTATTAATTAGAAATTTTACATGATCTAATCTGACATGCATAAGTCAAAAAGTAGACAAACAATTCATGATGGATGGAGAAGCATTAAAAGATATTGGAATCCAATCTTGCAAATAATCAAGTTTTCTCCATAAAAAGTTGGTTGAAAGCAAGCCAAATTAAAACCGTCAGAGCCACTAAAGCAAAAACACGTTCTAACTGTTTATGAGTTTCACGTGGTTCCTTCATAGTTTAAGAGTTCCACGTGATTCGTAAGACTTCTCATACCTAATCAAAGCACGCAACCATTTCATGAGCGGGATTCGCACGAGGAGGGGCTTAAAACACTTTGATGCGAGCCGATATTTTAATTATTTAAGAAATATAGGGATTTTAGTTTCTTATTTTGAAGTTAGTATATTGTTAGTAATCTTTCCGTTCTAGCATAAATATCCCAGAGTATTAGATTTTTTTTAATTAGATTGATTTTATTTTCACTTTATTGTTTTCTTATTTTTCAAGACGTAGATTTAGTTTTTCATTATTTAAGTTTCCTTTTTAGTATTTCTAGACTATTATAAATAATTGTTGTAAGCCTTAGGGCATGGTGGTTGTTTTTATTAATGAAAAATTTAGAGTTTTCTCAAAATTGTGTGTTTGAAGAGGGAGTACCACTCGTTCATACCTATTCGTGTTTTTGTTTCAAATAGAGAATCTTTAACTTAACCATGTTCGTGATTTCTTCTTGCAAATAGTTTCGTAAAAGGAGGTTGCACTGCGTCAGTCGGTATCAGAGATTGTGCTCAATTCCGGATCATGCTGCGACAAGAAGTTCGTTATGGTCGTTATGATGTTGCTAAAGATGTGAACAAAGGTGATGAGGCTGCACGGGGTGCACAACTAGAGGTATGGTTTCAACAGGTTGAGGATACAAATGAAGCGTTGGTCAAGAGAGCCACCTTGGTCATCGTAATCAACCTCACTACTACCCACTGAATTTGTGCTCCTTCATTAAGGAGGCTATAGTTCGATGGCCTTTCACATCCAAAGTTATTCCACATCCAGTTGTGCATTGCAGTAAATCGCCAATTTATGATGAAAAATCATTCGTTGATGAAAGGGATGAGATAGTTCCTAAGAAAAAAGAGGATCAAGTTCCTCGTTGAAAAATACAAATTTGATGCCGTTGCTAGAAGCACTTCGCAGTTTTATAAAATTTATCTTCAAAATAATTCGTGTTGAAGATCATAAAAATTTTCAATATGTGGATCCATTTTGGGAACCTATTGAAAATCTTGCAAGTAAGACTCATTGGATTCCACACCTTGTACATGTTTGAAAGGAAATTGCTCCTCTCATTTTCGAAGATTATTTGAAATTTAGATTCGAGAAGATCAACTTAAATTATAAGATTGATGCAGACAAGTTTTGACAAACAAGATTATTTGAAGAAATCGAAACTCGAGGATGAATTTTCTCAAGCCCGGAAGAATGATGCCGAATGAAAAGATTGTATTATTTAAAAAATAAGGATATTAAGTTTTCCTTATTTTTGTTTTAGTTATTTTGTTAATAGCCTTGCAATTATAGAAATAAGTGTTCTACATTATTTAGTTTTCTTTTTCTTTATTTCCTAATGTGTAGGGTTTCTCCTACAATAAATTAAGTTGTAAGCCCTACGGCTATTCAATTTTTGATGATTAATGAAATTATAAAGGGTGTTCTCTTTTATGCCACATTTTGAGTATTCTGTGTGAATCAACCAATTGTTATTGCCTTTACTCCTGGATATTCCCAAACTAAACAGGTTTAAAGAAGAATTGTCGCGATCTTGTCGCCCGATCTCCTTTTCCAACACGCTTCCCTGCATCACACTTGGTAAGTCAAATTGGCTGGGTGTCTAAAAAACAAGAACAAAAAATTGAAGTAAATTACAGTGGGTGTAAATACAACTCGAGACAATGGCCAGACATCCTTTACACTAGATTCCGCCTTTATTTAATTATTAATACAAGAAATGAAGAAAACATGAAAGTTTTTGATACCAGTCTTCTTTCCCATGCGAACGTAATCTCAGGGCGAGATTCATTTATCTCTTGCAAACAACTCCTCGGCCATCCATCCCAGTACTAGCGCAGTCCAAACTCCCATACTCAAAACTCTCCGAAGGATTGAGCCCACCAGTGAATTTAGCCACCGCGCAATCCGACGAAAACAGAGTGGAACTGGCAAATTCCTTGGCACCACCAACGACAGGCATCAGTACCCCCTTCTTAATCTTGCTCATGTAGTTACTCCGGTAAGTCTGGCCCAAAACGCCGTCTACTCCGCTGCTCAATGAGTAAAACTTGAAGCCCAAGTCCAGATGAGCAAAGCAATCTTCTTTGGTGATTCCGTAGTTATGGATCATGGAATCTTTCTCAGTGATTGGGACCACTGTCGCTTTCATTTTGAAGTTCCCTTCCACTTCAATCACCACACCATTAACGTCACGAGACCTGCATGCAAAATTAAGCATGAGAACTGGCAAGTCGTTCGCAATTGATTAATATGCAATTTTAAAATTGCATATTACTGTAACAAATGGTAGATAAATACATAATAGTTTGGAACTTGAAAAGTACTCCAACAATACCTGGTGAAGGAGATGCCCGGTGCGGTGCTTGGCCGCCACTCGGCACCTTCGGTAGCCGGAAGGAAGATGGGTTCTCCTTCGAAAGCCAATGCGAGTCTATCAACTGAATCATCCCAAGTTGAAGTCTTCTGTGCACCAACAAAGAGTTGGTGATTGTCGAAGAGAATTCCTAGGGACTGGACCCAAGTGAAGTCCCTCTTCATGTTATCGTTTCGCCTTCCGATGAAATGAGCATTGATATGAAGATTGGAATCGGAAAAAATGCAAAAGTCTTGGTCCTTTTTGCCGTGGAAGTAGAAGGTCATTCCATCACCACCAACGAACCTTGGGTCTTGGCAAAGTCCTCCCGGCTTATTGCAAGCTATATATACGTACGTGAGTAATTTAATTGACAATTAACACAAAAGAAAAAGAAAACGAAAACGAAAGGTAGATGTTTTTCTGATGACGTGTATTAATTGGAGAACAAAAGACTTACGACAAACAGCTTTACACGTGTAACAATCAGCCTCACAATTCCAAGGACAACTAGCAGGGCAAGTATACTTGCCCCAGCATCGTTCTGTTTTGCAGTGGCAGGTGCCTTGCATATGAGGTGGTGGTGGCGGCGGCTGATGATGGTGACGCTTTGGTGGTGGAGGAGGATGACGATTATGTTGATGCCTTGGTGGTGGAGGCGAACGATTATGCTGATGCCTTGGTGGTGGAGGTGGTGGATGATGACGCTGATACTTTGGTGGAGGTGGCGGATGATGATACGTTGGTGGTGGTGGATGATGATACTTTGGTGGTGGTGGATTATAATGATCATTGTCGCTGTCAGCTGCCACAACCACAACGAGGAGGAGGAGGAGGATGCCCGCAGACAGGCGCCCCATAGTTGTGGCTCCTGCCATTAGTTGTATGGTGCAAATCGTAATATCCGAGTGTGATTGTGTGAATTATAGCTCCATTGGAACCCTCCTTTTATAGAACGTTCCCTTCTTTCCCAGTGAAGTCTTCCTCAGTCAATTCATATTTTCATGAGGCGGAACCAGTGAAGGGCTGCCTTGGGCTGTAGCCTAGGTGGACCTTCAAAAAACCCCCCAAAAAAATAAATTATTATATGCAAATTTCGGTCCAAAATTTTTAGTCCAACCCATTTTTGTTACAGAAAGAGCATGTTTAGTTATGAAGCATGTGAAAATTGATCTTTGCATCAAAATGGAAGATGATTTTCTAGCGAATT
The DNA here is from genome assembly GCA_019656295.1 of Rhododendron mucronatum var. ripense. Lineage (NCBI taxonomy): Eukaryota > Viridiplantae > Streptophyta > Magnoliopsida > Ericales > Ericaceae > Rhododendron > Rhododendron mucronatum. The sequence goes on from BPLT01000001.1 coordinate 12,525,708, forward strand.
CTATGATTATCTAGGCCTCATTTGATAACAGTAATAAATGGGTGAGTTTCGTATAATATAATTAAAATTTTAAGTTTTGTAATTTTTAATTCGTTTGAACCAGTGCGAAAATCTTACTATTTTGATCATATTATTCTCAACGGTTATAATTAAATTGTCTCTAGGGCTCTCATAATTAAGTTTTTGTTCTTTATTTGGGACCATATAGAGCAGAAACTTAATTATGAGAACTTTAGAGACAAAATTTAACTATGACAATTTAAAATATTATGATCAACAAAACAACATCTTCACACCGGTTCAAACGAATTGAAAATTAGAGCAATTAATTTTGTAACCATATTTTTTAAATATATAAGACAGTTTTAAAAAATGAAGTGCTCCAATTTTCAATTTGTTTGAACCAGTACGAAGATTTTGTTACTCTGATCATATTAGTAAAGGGTAATAATTAAATTTTGTCTCCAAAGCTCTCATAATTAAGTTTTTGCTCTCATAATTAAATTTTGTCTTTAGAACTCTCATAAAAATATGGCTAAAAATATAGTTGATATATATATGATTTCGGTCAGCCCATGATAGAATTAATTCCTGATTCCGTTTCATCTTTCCAAAAGTCAACCACTCTAGCTAGAAACATATAATACATATGCTTTAAAATTTATATCTACTCACAAATTCCTAACTTTGCCATTTACTGAATTTTGTTAAGCATATATAAAAACCACTCTAGCAAGCTTCCTTGATACGAGCCGCTCAATATGCTCAGACGTGATTTTAAGGGTATTCGCAGAAATTCAAAAAAGAAGATCGGGAAGAGCTTCATCCGAGCAGTTTTTGTTTATTTTTTATCGAATGGTTCAAATAAAAACTGCTCCAATCAAGCCCTTCCCGATCATTTTTTTTTTTGCCGATTTCCTACAAGTACCCTTAAAATTATGTTCTGAACACATTGAGCAGCTCGAATCATCGAAATTCTATCGGAAAATAGGACAAATGAGAAAGTCTGCTTTTTAACTAAAATAAGAACCCCCTCATGGGAGACTGACTGATATATCTATATATAGTTGTGCGTTTAGTATGATAATTACTGAATTTTGTGTTATGTGATCCCTAAACAAGAAAGCAAATACTCCATTCGTCCATTTTTAAGTGTCCTGCTTCGTAATTTAAACTTATTAAAAAGACATTATCATTACACCTTTCACATCAACTTTTTCCTCCACTTTCCCTACTTACCCATCATCAGTACACTTTTATTCACTTACTTTTCAAAATAGAATCTATTTTTAGAGACAAAATAGACAATGCACCAACTTTTACCCATTAATTTTACAAAATGGACACTTATTAAGGTACAGTTCAAAATGAAATACTGGACTCTAAATAAGGGACGGAGGGAGTAGTAGCAACAAGAAATCCATAAAAACCAATCTTTGAATTGAATTTTTAGAGAGAGAAAATCATGAGCCAACGGGTGATGATGGAGTTTTACAATGGTTCAGCTCATGTGCCCCGCGATCACTCGAGACTTTCCCAAAAAATCACACTGGGGTCGCACACAACAATGGGCATTAATTGAAGGTCTGCTCATGCTCTGCTTTGAAGCTTTGTATTTTGAATCCTTTTAATCTTTGTAATTTGTTTCCAAAGATTAATAAAATTCTTTTCGCTATTCAAAAAAAAAAAAAAACAAATGGGGATTGAAACCGTTCACCTCGTACTTTTTGACACCTAAGAAGTGTATGCAAAAAACAATGCCTAGTAGTTCATTAAACAAAAATATATATGTACGTATAACTCAAATTACCTTAACAAATAAATGTAAAAATAAGTAAAAAAGGCAAAAAAAAATAAAACAGAAGGGTGGTTATGAAGTAGTACCCCCAAGAAGCCTTCCAGATTCCAGCACAAGTTTTCGTCAAGTTGCAATATAGAAGGAGAATTAAACTCTAACTGTGAATTTGTGCACACTCAAAGGCATACAAGCATTTACTAGATCACTCAAAGTCGTACGTAGTAGTCTTGTCTTGTACAACGCGATCTTAAACATAATGTCATAAGCATAATGCTGAAAGAAGTACTATTAAACATTCACCCTTACCGCTCTGTTTTACCATTTTGTTTCACCGCTCACTCGTTCTCACCATCCTTCTCGGCAATTAATGGTTGAAATATGTTTTTAAATTTTGACCAGTAATAAATAATTCTGACCGATAATAGTTTGCTTTTAATCCGGGAAAATGATATTGGTACTCCAAAAATTGATAGAGGCACTCCAAAAAACAAAGGGAAGTGGCTTTGGAATTACACTGATTTTGGAGTACCTGCATCAATTTTTGGAGTGCCAATATCAGTCTCTTTAATCCGGACCGTCCAAAACACTTTTTTAAACGTCGGTGAGATTGAGAACGGTAAGAGAAGCGGTAAATGAGAGCTAGCGCGCGGTCGGGGTAGACTTTTGGTTCTTTTCAATATGTATTCTCCTCGTTCACATGCAGTAAAGTTCCTCAGCTTTTTTGGACATTAATTTTATTTTGAACCACATAAAGAAATTGTATTCTTATGCGATTGCTTCGTGTGTTTGTGTTTTTCCCTCTCTTTCATCATAAGAAATATATAGGAGAACAAAGGCTTTGTTTCGTTTGAGTTTTGACGGAGGTTTTTGTGCTTTGTGATCAAGTACTTCTCATTCTGGATAGAGTAAATTTTAATTCTGGATCAACTTCTCATTCTAGATACATTATGCACGGCGTGGGTCCTATATACAGTAAATTTTAATTTTGAGATAGAAGTTACACCACTTTTTCTCCTCTTACTCATGCTGTCATGCATGTTAATTTTCAAACTAGATTTTGCCACAACTGCGCACAATTTAGCCATAAATTAAATTTCAAGACTAAATTTGACAAGAGTTCAGCTAGAATTTTATCTACTCAACGTTGGTTAGCTAATAGTTCAAATTCATAAGAAGCAGATAGTTTCAGTCTTTTTTGTTTCAATTCAGGTATAAAATTAGCTTAAGTTATTCTATAAAATTATTAACAGGCCAACCAATAGAGGACAACCCTTGTCCTCATGTTATACCTTCTCATTAAAGGATCCTTTTACTGAATATATACTAGGCTTTGGTTGGTCTCGGACCAGCGTTTGGGTTTCGGATAGTGTGGAGATTAAGTAATTTTAATTTCTTTTTTGTCCTTATCCTTTTAATCTTTGTATGATTACAGAGATTAATAAAAAAAATTATGCCGATCATATATATATACACACACACGAGCCCCTTACGACTCAGATGATTCCATTTAGCCAACTACGACAGATTTCCCTAGGAATTAGAAACTTGATGTAAAATCTTTCTCCGGCCGCGTTGCCACTCCCAATTTACTAGGGGGGTTTTATTTTTTTTTTCCTTCTAATCATGTTTGCACCCATATGGAATTTTATCGCTAAAGTTTTTTTCTAATATCTCCTCTTAGCATTTGAAAACGTGTAGTAAATATGAAAGCGTCACTCAAAATTTATGTAAGAATTTTATTTCAAATTATTGAGATCAAAGTGATGTAGAAGAGTTAAATGGAGTATTAGGTTTATTTGAAAAAATTAATGGATTCAACTTTACTTCGGTATTCGATAAGCGTTAGATTTCTTTAAGGGTTCCAACCTAAAACCAATTGATAATAGGTGGAGTAGCCTTTAGATTTTATTAACCAAGCTTGGGTGGCTTAGGTGAGCGATATGGGACAAGTCTAACACTCCCCCTCACGTGCAGCCCGGATGCACGTGGAGGTACGAATTGAGGAAACCAGGAGATTTCACTCGGGCGACCCCTCACGTGCAACCCGGAAGCACGTGGACGTATGAATTGATGAGTTGACTCAGGCGACGAAGACTTGACCACACAATGTGAGACCACACAAGACCTAGCTCTGATACCATGTTAGATTTCTTGGAGGGTTCCAACCTAAAACCAATTGGCAATAGGTGGAGTAGCCTTTAGATTTTATTAACCAAGCTTGGATAGCTTAGATGAGCGATATGGGACAAGTCTAACAATAAAAAATCACATTGTTTGGATAAAAAAATCGAAGATTTTATCATATCCATATATTTCCCCTTTGAAATTAATAAATCTTATCCTTCTTTTTCCAATTCACACGAGGCCATTTTATTTCATAAGGAATATTAATTTTGAAATTATGCGGAAGGTTTAATCTACTCCTAGAGGGGGGGTGAACAGGAGTTTCAATAAAAATTACCAATTTTCTGATTTAAAAATTAATATAGATGAACGGGTTGATTATCTCGATTAATCCAAACCAAAAAACAAGTACTGCAGTAGAATTAAAAATGGAGACAAGAGACGCACGATTTACGTGGGTCCTAAATAACCCTAAGCCAAAACCACGGCCTAACACTACTGCTTTATTCTATTAATCGAAAAAAAGTACAGATTGCGAAATAGCAAAAACCTTACCCAAGCATTTACCTATTATCGCCAATCTCCGATGCTCCCAAAGCTTCTTCAAGATCCAATAGATGCACCACGGACTTCACGCTCGATCTCCGGATTCAACCGGCTCGGAATCAATCTCCAAAAAATTAGGCCACAGCAGCACAAACGGCACAAAGAACCACGAACAGTAAATGAATGAATGATATGATGTGAACGTGATTTGGACAACTCAAAAACGTTGGAAGAATTCTAGATGCAAGAACGTAATAAAAACAAGAGGTTGCTGCCGAATAAAAAATCAACCCTTCTCTGTGGTGGCAAGAATAATATAAACGAAAACGGAAAACGGGCTGCGTCGAAAACCTATCACAGCCGTGCCAACCTTTCTTTCTTTCATGAACAAAAATACTCTCGCCTCTGCCGAGAGAAAACTAAAACAAAAACAACAGTGGGGCACTCCTTTCTTTCCTTCACATGTAATCAAAATCTTTTTCTACTAAAAAGTGTCGTTCACACCGCTATAAAACAAACTCTTAATGATGCAAATATGGAAACCAAAACCTCACAGAATTTCCGGAGCGGCAAACGTGCGATTTTTATTTTTATACTCCAAAGAAAAATCTCGTAACAATAATTATATATATAAATATGGTAAGTAGATTTTCCGAGAGTGAAAGAAAAACGTGCATGAATAAAATTTCTAATCTTGAAAATAATATGCATGATGTGTTGTGCAATGCCCCCTAATTAACCTACCCATTACAATCAAACGGAATTGATATAACAAAAACACTAATGGAAGTTTTGGACAACCCTGGAAAGTGCCAAAAAATCTAACAAATTTAAACAACTATCGTACTAACATTTATGCAAAAAATAAGCAAAGAAGTATCACCTGCAAGTTATGGTCTTTATTTTTTTTTAAATAGAGAAGATTATATTAATAATAGCCTGTAAACGATGTGCTTGGCACGAGCATCCGTTTTAGATTATAAATTTTAAAATTATTGATTATGAATTCTGAGGGAAAAAAAAGATTACAAATTTTGTTATCACAGTAATTACAATTGTAAAATAAAATTTTAATGTGATTAGTATTTGAAAGAGAAAGGAAAAAATCACCAAATAAAGTACTAGTTTAACAAAGCAACGAACATTCCCCTGTGGGCAGACACCCCACTGTTGCTTCAACGTCCGGCCTCCAGCTCCCGTTTTCTGCAACTGCACTGAACTCCGCCGTAATCTCTCTCTCTCTCTCTCTCTCTCTCTCTCTCTTACAATTTTTTTTTTTTTTTTGCTTGATTCATTTCTGCTGATGGGTAAATCCCTGTTTTAACATTTGGATTTTGACCCTCAAATTTTAGAACGTCTGATCGAGCTCTGAATTCGAAATTGGGGCGCTGCGCGTAATCAGAGCAACAGATAGCAACCATGGATGGTAGGTGAAACCTGACAAACGTGCATTTTTTTTTAATGTATCCAATTTTATTCTCCACCCATCACTTTAGAATTAGGTAAAAAAAAAAAAAAATTCATCATTCTGAATTAAGTAAATGCAAACACTACTCTTAGTTTCAGAGCATGATGTTTTTTGCTGTTGGTTGTCAAAAACCCAGAAAAAGTACTTCAGAAATGGTAGCCGAACTCCGATGCTAGCCCATTATGCAAAACCTGACAGTATTTAGCAACTCATTTGAGAAAGAGTAGGGAGAGAATGATTCTTTATTTTATTGGGTTAGCTTTTGTTTGATGGTAATCATCACTGATAATGCTATCCAAATTGGGAGCAAGCAACCATTGTTATTTTCCGAGTTGTTAAAGCTATAATTGACAAATAGTAGGATGATCCGTAATGGGTTTTATAATTTGAAATCGTGATTGAGTGTTACTATGCAGACCCCCATGGATTTATTCCTTTCTTGGAAAGAATTTTCCAAGGATTTTAGAGAATCTCTTGTTACTTATTCTTTGAGAATTCTTGTATGGCAAAGGCTTCAGTAAAAATCCATTAGGGTTTAATCTGATGGATTTTACTTCCTGATATTACCTTTTAAAGTGTGGATTCTGTGGAATGGACATTGGACACTGCTGTTCGAAGTTCTTCTATTTTGGCATGATTCTTGTGGGCCTTTTGCAGAAAAGAACATAAGTCTAGTACAGTGCATGTATGCATTGATTTGGAGTCTCTTGTGTACTTACTTATAGGCATTTTGTCTGGAATGGGGGTTCCCTCAATATGTTTTCCGACATACCCCCAGCCTTGTGATGTTTAGTTTTAGTTATGTTTTCCTGCTTCTGCTGTTTTATGCTTTGGTAATTTGTATCTAGCGTAGGCTTCATAGGTTGCGGGTTCCTGTTTTGGTTTTGTTGTCTCTGTATTTCAAGGACATCCCCCTTCATTTGTTTGGGTTGGTTTACAAATGAAAATGTTCGAAAAAAAACTTATAGGCATTGACGAACCCCTTGAAACGATTTTCCACCCCAGTCACTGTTAGTTGTTTGTACAGGTTTGGTCGGTTACCAATCAGTATTATTAATTCATTCATAGATAAGTGGTTTGAGCTTCTGCCTTCAGGCTTAACCTTCTATGACTTGCAATCACAACTACAAAACGTAAGAAAGCATTGGTTGTGTTTGGTTGGCATTTTGTATTTATGGGTTGTTTCCCTTTCATGTGGTTTAGTTGATTCACAACCAATGATGGAGGAAACTATTTTGGTCGGTGATGATCTTATGATGGGACCACCATCACCACTCATTCCGCCAGAGATTGCCTCTCATGTATTAGAAGGTGTTGACTTATGTGATGGGGTATTGAGGAACTTTTTTCTATGTAAGTTCTTCCTTTTTCCTTTCCACCTTCTCCTTTTGGTCTTTTTCTCATATGCTTATCTCTAGAAAATTGATAGATTGTTGTATTTTTTGGGTTTCTGCTATAGGCTTGCAAATCAATGATATTGAGCCATTTTGTCAAGATGAGATTGTTGTATATAAGCAATGCGCAGAGAAAAGGGTGAGATGAGAATCGTGTTTACTTTCTGCTCCTCTTAGTGGGCTGGTTGGGCCTCAAAAGTAAAGGCTTGTCTTTTGCATCCCGGTGACAGTTTGAGTCACTGGAATCGTGGGAGCCTCATGCATCTGGTCCCGCTTTTATGTTCTATTATTCTGTTTTTAGTCCAAACATCTACTTATTGTGAATGGAGGTCTTCTCAATCTATTGCAGTTTTATCATCGGTCTAATTCAATTTGTTCATCTGACTTTAGGATAAGGAACTAAGGCAACGGCTTCAAGATAGCGAACACAAATTGGGGTTATCCATGCCTTTTGAAGAAGCAAAGGAACGAGCTGCTCAGCTCGAGTCAGAAGTCACGTCATTGGATAGGTATTTCATAATCATGTACCATTTTACGAATTGTGAAAGTTGTTTAAGGTGGCATAATACCAATATATGCTCTGCAAAGTCGACTTTGGCTACCTACCTTTTGTCTGTTTGCATTTTCTTTGATTCTATGATGGGATTATCGTGATAAGGACTGCTACATCTAATGTTCATACGCCCTATCCACCATGCTAGCTATTTTAAAATATATATAGAAAAGAAGAATTAGACGATAAAGAAGAAATATATTTCATGTTTAGAGCCTGAGACTATCTTTTAAGAGATTTAAGCTCCAAAACCAGCATGCTAGCGACTTTTCCTGTTTCTCTTTCACGTGTTGCATTTTTTTAACTGCGAAATTCCTTGGGATTGGTAAAGAGGATAGATTGCGATAATCTGTTTTTTGAACTTTTGATATTCTAGGCGGTTAATTCTGGCCAGTGGAATTGAAGGCATGGAAGGATTTCGACAGCGATGGAGTTTGCATGGGCGCCTCACAGATACCAAGTAAATTTTACGCATCCATACATTTCGACAACATGTGCTTGCATTAGTGTTTTCTGTATTCCATGTGGCATACTTATAGCTTCATTCTGACCATCCCCTCTACAATGTTCTTGTCACAAGTATTTAGATTACAAACAAGAAGCAGAAGAAACATCTCTCTGTTTCATTGGTTAAAAATTTCATATATGCATGTAACATCTAGCATCTAACAAGGTACTTCCCCCTAAATTACATTTTTGGAAAGTTGGGCATTGTTTGTTGTGGTTTCCATTGACCAGTGGGTTTCTTTGTGGTATACCAAGTTGTAGAAAGGTAAGAAAACTAAAACAGTGCACTCACTTTTTGTTAATTTGCTTAAACGCATAAGTAATGAGTTTTTTATAAGTGAATCCATCACTAATGTTAGCCTCACTTAGATTCCATTTTACCGACTACAGTTGTTGAATCTCTCTCTCTCTCTCTCTCTCTCTCTCTCTCTCTCTCTCTCTCTCTCTCTCTCTCTCTCTCTCTCTCTGTGTGTCTGTGCATGCGCGCGCATCAATCCTCTCTAATTATTGTCTGCATGCAGGAGGAGGTTAGAGGCCTTGAAGCAGGGAATAGAGAAGAGAAAAAAGGATGAGCCAGTCGGAGGTTCTACGACAAAAAGATGGTTCTTTTGGTGAGACTTAATGCTGCTATCTTGTGGATTACTGCACGGGTATCTGCTCCTGTGATAGTGGTGAAAGTAGGAGCTTCTAGATCATCGCGAAATATTCTCTTGTGCTAAGATCTGGTAAAACCTTGTGGTGGTGTACTGAACTGAAGCAACAATTCGTATTAAATAGTCCGAACAAGAGGCCAGGCTTAGATTGTAGTAACAAATTATCTACTAATTAGTTTGGACTCTCCTCATTTGTCAACCTTTGTTGGAACTTGGAAGTAAGAAGATTTCATTTGTTTTCATGTAGTTATGTTATTCCTTCTTTACTTTTATGGATATTGTAGGTTTTCGGATTGGAGCTTGCATTTATTTTTTTTGGCTTATCTACTTATATGGTCCTTACAAAATAGGTTCGGTTTCAATTTCGTCCTCACAAAGTTTTTTGTTTCAATTGTACCCTTAGAGTTTCTAACAGATTTCACTGTTTCCCTTTCCGTCAAACTTGGACGGAAAATTCTAACATGACTAACATGTGCTTAGTTGGCGATAGCAAGAATCCCAGATAGTGCTAATTAAGCCTTTGACTCACACAAATCATAACCAAAGAGGCAAAGACCCACACAAATCTCAAGCCTTAACCCACACAAATCACACCCAAAGACCCAAGCCCACCTATGAATAATCTGATTTTAATTTTCAGAACTGCACCCTCAACTATCTGTTGTTTGGCATAAATCCCACTTGATCCCCCGTACCAAACCTAATTGATTTCAGATTGGGCTGTGAAAGTTGGAATCCAATTGGCTCCTCTATCGACCATCTCCATTCATTTCCTTCCTCTTCTTGATCGATTGCTAGCAGTAACCGAATGACCCACTTATCAAAACAGAAAAAATCCCTCCAGCAAAAAAGAACAGAAAAATCCCTAATTTTTAACCCAATTGAATATGATTTACGATAGTTTTTGCTATGCTTAAAGTTAGTGCATAGCAATGGGATTTAGTGCATTAAAAGGCATGAATACAATTGATTTAGAAATTAACGGTCTTTATCAACTGGGTTTTGAAGCCGAGAAAAAAAACAATTGGGTTTTGAAGCCGAGCAAAAAAAAAGAAGTGGTTTTGTTTGAACACTTGAAAAGTTGAAAAACAATGGTATGCCCAATTTTGCAGAGGTTAGGGATGAGATACAGTAAACAATTTCAACACAATGAATGAAATGAAAATTATGGAATGTTTCAACTGAAAAAAATGTTTGGTTACGATTTGTGTGGGTTAAGTTTGTTGTGGGTCTTTTGATTATGATTTGTGTGGGTTAAGTCTGAAGTGGCACTATATGGGATTCTTTCCATCGCCAACTAAGCACATGTTAGCTATGTCAGAATTTTCTGTCCAAGCTTGACAGGAAGAGTAACATTGAAATCCGTTAGAAATTTGAAGGATAAAGTTGAAACCAAAAATTTTGTGAGGAAGAAATCGAAACCAAGTCTATTATAGGGGCCAAAAAAGTAGAAAAGCCTCTCTCTTTTTTTTCCAAAAGGTAATTGGCAGATTTTAGAGATGATTTGATCAGGGCTCTACCTTTACGAGGCTATTGTAGGACACCTCGTTCTGCCAGTTTTGGATGTGTTTTCTCATAGAAGTTGTAAGTGATAAGAGCGAGTCTCCCCATGAGCCATTTAAGTCCCAATTTGACAGATTTGTATGGTAAAATTCAAGTGTACCCGTTGCTATCTTTTGTTGCCGAAAAATGAAAATTTCATCTTTTGTGCCACAAACTCTGACTTTATTATCTAAAGCAATAATACTAAATCATTGTTGTAGCGTTGCCATATATTGAATTTTGACACCGTAACAAGCCCAAAAAAATAGTTTCGAAAAAGTAATATTGACACCAACATGCGAACTTGCTCCAAAGTTACCCTTTCAACGTCTTTCATTTATTTAATCCATTAGTCTAGTGATAAACCCGTTTGATTTGATAGAGTTTACCAACCTACTACCTCTCCTGAACCGTGCAAGAGGAGTTTTGCAACATGAGTATCTGGAATGCGGTTCCCTCCTGGTCTTCAAAGACTCAAAAAGACTCCAAATGCAAAGCAATTTCATTTACAACTATAGTTTCTTCATCAAGTTAACAAATAAGAAATTATGTGGAACTGAAGGAAGCTATATATTATGGAATGGTATTGAAATATTCGTTCTCTATATCAAAGCAAAAGAATTACATGCACATAAAAACCAGACCTTTACAAATTACAACGTAACTGACGAACTGCGATACTGAGGCCAAAAAAGAACATTGAGCTTTAGAGATACCTATTAGGGCATATTTGCATTCTACATCAAGTGATTGCTTAAATTGCAACCTTATGTACAATAAACTTGCAGCTTTGACATAGGCGGACACACCCAAACTTCTGCAGCTTCATCGTCTCAATCTTCCATGGTTGAAAGAAGCTTTATCATCATGAGTTGAATGGACAAGAAAATAATTGCGATCATGCATCTATAACATTGAATCAGCTAAACAAGAGACCTATTCTGAAAATTCATTTCATTTCAAGAATCCACGAAGTACATTCTTGCAGTAGTTGAAATTTCTGATGGATAGCTATGTTCAAGAAAACCTGCATTTTGTTGCAGAACTCGGACACGTCTTCCTTACATCTAAATGATCCAGCACAAGCACAGACCACAGATAAGTGTGCTGCTTTGACCTGGTTGCACTTTAGGCACACTAGGTCTTGAAGCTGATAGAGGCGTTCTCTTTGTCGTACAATCTGAAGAAGAACATTCTCCATTGCCTCACGATCATATGGCTGCCCACACTGTGGCACACCACAGCGCCACTCTTGAGCCAAAAAGGCTTTGTCATGGCACAAGTCTAGGTCTCTGCAGTCGTTGCAGTAGCTGCAAAAAAAAAAATTAAAAAAAAATTCATTGGAGTTAGCAACTAGTGCCAATATTGAATCTTCTTCAGTCCAGGAAGAGGAAAAAGAAAACATGTAGCATCCTATTGGTTGGGAAGAAGGGCTGGGAATCATCCGAGTCATTGTCGGAGCCAGACTCGGTAGATTGGGTGGTCTCAATCAAGTTGTTTGTCCATTGTAATAAAATGTAATAGTACCTGTGAGGAACTTTCCTAGGGAATCCATGTGAATATGTCCATGTGTAATAATGTAAGTTAGATGCTTTCTAGGAACCTTCCTAGATTCTAGGCTATGCTTATTATTTTGGCTCATGGAACATGTCTAGATTGCACTTATTTAAATTATTCCTCATAATTTCAAAAATGCCACTGCTGCATCATTTTGGACGAGTTTCCTATTACCCCTTACGAAAGTTCTGTTTGTAAATCATTTTCCTTTTGAAAGTTCTAGTGTGCAGCACATCAATGAAATGATCAAGACTGGGCAACTGCTTAAGCTGCGGTTGTCTGTATTCACCAAGTTGTTTGTCCATTGTACCTGTGAGGAACTTTTCCAGGGAATCCATGTGATTATGTCCACGCGTAATAAGGTAACCGACTATTCCTTGAGGTCCAGAAAACAAAGATGGGCTCTGCCTTTGGATTGCAAGGAAGATTTCTCCACCATCAAAAATTACCATAATCCAAACCTCTTACCTACAAATGACATTTGGCAAAGTGAAGGATAGACACTGATCGCGAAATTCAGCTTCTGGAGCAAACTCCCTCACGCGCACATACTTTAAGAGATTCCTCCTCATGATCTGCACAGAGGCATAATAATATCATTAAACTAGTAGGAGAAAAAGAAAATAAAACTAATGAAACCCAGATCCAGTTGTCACAAGATGTATACCTTCTCTAAGACATAAGTATACCTTCTCTAGGACAAAAATGAAAATAGAGGCTGTATGGGAGTACAATAAAATAAATGAGACTGAAACTGGCTGGTGGCTGCAGATCTTTCTCCGAGAATACAGGGAGAGATTACATTAATATCGCAAATACTTGTTCCTCCAAATGAAAAAAGACTGCATGAATAACCAAATAAACGCATATGATGCCAAAATACTTGATACGAGACTAACCAGAATATCATGCTGAACATTTTGATCAAGAGCCAGAACAGCACAGACATGCTTAATGAACTCTAGCGCAGGATCACCCATATGGATATCACTGACAAGTGGATGTCCATAGGACATATGTTGGTCAGCGCTAGGATTGTTCATTCCCTTCGTATGATGAATAGCATCACGAACAATCCTTAGAAGTTTTTCTGCGAAGTAAGAGCTGATCTGCAAAACACATAGAACATGTCCAGAACCTAAGCAGAATGAAGAATCTAAAACTTATACAAGCTTTAGCAACAAAATCCCATTTCTCACCTGCTCCCTGAGATATTCTGTCATGTGTGACTCAAAACTTTCAGCAGCTGCTCCAGATATTGATGGAGTGCATAAGTTGCCATCCCTCATCAATGCTCTAATTGCTGTTTGTTCTCGTGCATATTTCCATGGTATATATATGAATTCTGAGACAATCAAAATGAAGTGATCCTGTATAACAACCAAAAAAACATGAAATAGAAGTAGCATATGAAACATTTACATAAGTTTAAGCTTGCGGTAGATGATTCAATTAATTTCCAGCAGTAAAAAAACTAATTTTTCTATCAAATTTTCTCATAATGGTACCCGTAACAGAAAAAAAAAATTTAGTTGGGTGACCTACCTGAGTAGTCTTAGGTAAGTTTTCAGCAATATTCCAGCTTGAAACAATATCTACTTGAGATTCATCAAGCTTGCTTCCGCTTTCTGATTCAGAAAGACCTTCTAATGATTGGCCATTCAGTCTAGCCTGGATTCCACCATAGTTGAACTATAAAGAGACAAAAAATGGGGTGGAAATTTTATCAGAATATGGAATCAATGTAAAACATCTTTTCACTGCTGCATCATAATCCTGAAGCTATTGAGATGCTTCAGGGATCTATTGGGACATATATCCTAGCACTGAATTTTCCCTGTTGTCAGAAAAGGTAGAAATAAAACAAGGTTGAGTTGTCAGAGCAGTGTCAGAGAAAGAGAGTGTTCATTCAAAATGATACGAAGCCACCTAAGCTTGTCTTATTGCTTCAATATAGAACACCTGGTTGCTTAGAAAACAACTATTTTTGGCGAGGATAAGTAAAATCTGAAGAGCATCAATGAAAATAACAAGGACGGTAAATCAAGAAAGTTACAAGTTACAAACTTACAATCACACCTATGTACCTTTTCAGTTGTCACAATGAAGTCAGAAGTTAGCTACTGAGGCAAGACATAACATCCCTACATTTACTACTCTCTAAAACTGTCTAGCTTCTGTTTAGCTTAGAGGTGACCTCGCATTCAACTGAAGTCAAAATTGGGCATGCACGGGACTAAAAGAATGACTTTCTATCGTCAAATGAAACATGGACTCTGCTGATCTACCAGAGGATACGGACGATTTTATGTATTCCCTCATGTGACTTAACTTTAGCATTTAGTTTCATATTTACATGCCAAAAAGATCAAACAAAAGGAAGGATTATTATGATTTTCCATCTGTAGCTCAAAAGGCAAGAATTCACGTTTCACTTGGTCGTGCTTTCAATTACCACACTTGGGATTCATCAAATGGATTTCAGAATCTCTTGACATAGTTTTAAATGGTAGGCGATAAGCCAATCAGAAAGTTCATTGTACTAGTGGTATAAAGTGCTCATACGTTGAAGCTACTCATGTGAGTCATGAAGCACGGATACTTCGAAACTAGTCACGTATGAGTGTCGGATAAGCAAGGGATATAGATATGCACCCCGATACATATCGGATACAGTAAATAAGTATCTGGCATTTAAATTAAATATTTTTAATTTTGGATACATTTCGGATACGCGAGGGATATGCAGAGGATACATTTAAGGATACGGCGGGGGTTAAAATGAATATTTTTACAGAATCTATTAGACTAAAAAGGGAATATTGTAATAATAGCATCACTAAAAATATGAAACCTAGGAAATTATGCACATCGATGATCGACAGATCTTTTTCCCTGAACCAGTCGATATTTTCCCAACCCTAGATTGCTTGAATCTTTGATTCACAAGGTTCTCTCTCTGTAACTGGTGTGAGTTTTTATTGTTTACATATACATTAAATTATATCCAATACATACACTGGTATATAGATATATGCAATATATACTAAGTCTATTACTCCCTCTATCCCTAAATAAGTGTCCAGTGCACAAACCTAGCCCTTTAAAAAGATGCATTTGTTTCTCGTTAAAAAAAAATTCACAAATGAATAAATAGAAATGAGTTCTATAAGATTGTAAAAAAAAATTAGATTTTTTAGAGGAAAACATGGATCTTTTGTAAGGCCTAGGTTTGAGCGCCGGACACTTATTTAGCAACGGAGGGAGCATATGTATACCTATTAGTCTATTATCTACTAATGTGTATTTTTTTTTTCACAAAATTCTAATCCTTTAGGTGATCAGTTCTTACTTTTTTGACTTTTGACTGTGACATGTACTTAATGCTTGGTATTGGCAATTCAACTACTCTTTTATTTCTTATGGCTTCATTTTTATGCCTAGGAGATGAATAGTTACAAAAATGTATAATTTATACAGCCGTATCCCCGACATATCCGTACCCTATTTTTTTAGGTTTTGTCATATCGCTGTATCCATATCTGTGCTTCATAGCATGTGACTGACTTCAAACCCCAAGTTGGGGAGAAAAATTGAGTTACAGGGATAATTAATGAATGAAAAGGAAAATATAAACAAATCAAAGTAGGACAGAGAAGAGAACCCACAATGTACTAACCTGATCCATGAAAAGCAAGGAATGCCAAAACTGCACTGGCTCAAGCTCAATCCACTCGAATAGGTCTCTACAACAAGAATAAGGTTATAGTGGAAAGGATAATAGAAACAACCTCATCGATACAACTCTTGGCAATCTCAAAATAGAGACCAACCTAGTTTGCAGAGTTTTGAGTAAATTATCACAGTAGGCTTTGGCTGCATATAAATCTGACTTCCCTGTGTCTATAATAACTTTTGAGAAGTTGGCAAACACGATTGTAGCACCCAACTTACGAAATTCGGCCAGCAACAGCGCAAACACTTTTTGCATGACCTATCAAAACAGGTTTAAAAAAAAAACAAGAGAAACCAAACAGAACTTCATTAACAAATGTTGTACTTCAAGAATAAAACAAAATCATTTTCCCACCAATTAGCATGCTTAACTAATTAACCAATTATAAGAAGACAAAATAACTGTTTCACTTCGATTGTTTTTTATCTCCAAAGGAACTGCACCCGTCTATAATTTTTGTTGTCACTGAAGACTATGTTACATGTCAGGTAAATATTTTGTGTACCATGCATCCTGTTTACCAATTATTTACTAAAAAGGTACCAAAGCCCAAAAAGTACCTTTTTAATATGGAGATAAAGTTAGCTGGACGAGACTTTTCCCTATACTTAGCATGCTTTTAGAATTATGCTCTCGTTTAGGTCTTCCCTTGTAATCACATTAAACTCTACTTTGTAACTAACTTTTTTGTGTCAAACCATGGTTGGTCCTCAGTGAAAGAAGCCATCTAACCAGATTTTACATTCAGTTTTCCAACGAATGCATAAAATGCAGTATTCCTTGTGATGGACATAAAAAAATTTATAGACAAAACTGCCGTACCTGTATCATCAGATTCATCTAATTCATATGACCAAGGACTCACCTTAATCCTCTTATTTAATGTTTAAGGGGCTACCGGGCTAGCAAGTCAGCCAAGCCATTGTAGATTCTCATAATATGGGTGAACCCTACGTAAAGCACTTGATCATGCCCTGACCCTTTCCTGAGCCAGAACTGGGAGAGGGTGACTGGGTGAGAGTAAAATGGTCTCAATATGTGCCATTAACAAAGTGAGGGTTTTCAGGACCTTTTTTTTTTAATAGGAGCACCGCCGGCAGAGGAATTTCAACTTCAGCACCGATTCACTTATATTGAAAGTGCCTTTTGAATCCAAGTAGCGGGTGCCTTCCATACATGATATTGCAGTTTTATAAACCAAAAAAATTACGTATGGTGTCCCAAGCAAATATGCTTGTTGAGTGAATGTCCAATCACTCACATTGGACACATGCCCAATGCAGACACAAATCCCACAACCTTGTCTACGTGTCACCGCCAGGTACTTATTACAGTTAGATTAGTCCATGTAAGATGGTTGGAAAACTCACAATATAAAGGAATGGAAACAGAAAAGTCATGTTAAACAAACACAACAGGAAAAATAAAATAGGTTTCTGCCTTCTGGTTATGACAGGAGAAATGTGACTACAGCAACTTAACTGAGGCATAAACTAAGTATATGAACTGCGCTTAAAATTAGCCTCGAGTTCATTAACAAGGAAAGGAACCTTATTTACCTTATGAAGCATACGGTGAAGAGCTGGGTCATGAAGTTTTGAGTGTGGGCTGTAAAATAAAGAAAGTTATAATTGAAGTGACAAAACAAGATGCACATTTGACAGCTAAAGACCCCACAACCTGCAAAGCCATCGATATAAATGCTGCAATATTGCATCAGCAAACACATTTCCAGACGTAAGTGCATCTGTGAGGCATCTTTGGATCAATTGTTTGAGAACACGGAACGCAGGTGAACATGAGGTAACCTCGTCAAAGCAACAGTGTTCATTCAAAGTATGTGCTCCAGGATTCAAATCCTGCTCTAACCCAAACAAGACACCTCCTTCCATCTCATTCAACTGGTTGCTTTTCAGAAGAGCATCAACAGCCAGGTGATGAATCTGCACAAAAGAAAGGAAATAAGTAAATCAATTGATAGGATGCCTGGCTGCAATTATCATACGTAGACAGAAAATAAGACCTTTACCTTTAGTTCTACAGTAACTTTCCTGTACGCTCCAGGGTAAGTAAGAACAGGTTGATTGACCTGATTTACAATGAACACTACTTAGTTGCAGAAAAGCCGGACTTTGTAACAGAGACCAGCACAAAAGATTCCAAGTGGGGCACAACAGCAGCATGACCAAAAAGCTACCACTTCAACCTAGTCCCGTTGGGCCCGGAGTGCCCCATGGATTTGGTTACACAATGCCACTCCCTGCGACCGCTCTAAAAGCAGACTTGCGGGTGCGATGTCGAATGCCATAAGACTTAATTGAAACCCTTCCTACCACCAATTGGTTTTAGGACAAATGGTGGAAAAATGGTCCGACAAGTGGTATCAGAGCCAGGAAGTCATGGGTTCGAGTCGCAGGAGCGTCATCGTGAGGGAGGGATTGTTGGGCCCGGAGTGCCCCCATGGATTTGGTTACACAATGCCACTCCCTGCGACCGCGCTAAAAACATACTTGCGAGTGCGATGTCGAATGCCATAAAGACATAATTGAAACTCTTCCTACCACCAATTGGTTTTAGGAGAGATGGTGGAAAAGCGGTCCGACAAGTCCCAATACTAACCTCATCAGCAAAACACGACTCTTCTTCATTAATGCCTCCAAGATCTGGATTGCCAGTATTAGATATCCAAAGTACCTGTGAGAATGGAACTCACATTTTAATGAAAAGTTTGATTGGAATGTCTTAACATAAAGGACATGCTTCATTGACACCGGTTGTCTCAATAACTTATTACCAATCATTAGTATAGGAAACTAAAGCACTTGAAATATCAAATGAAATTACTATGAGGAATGTCATCCACAATAAAAGAGTTATGGCGACGAAAACTTGAGTTTGAGCTCTAATACATTTGTACAAACTATTTCCAAGAGTTTTGAAATTGGACTATAATATAAGAAACCAGAGACAACCTGTTGTTGATCACGTAAAGCTCTTGAAAAGAAGATATCTGATGTATGCATGAGCCAATCAAGTTCAAAATTCCCTAGTGGAACCTGCACCATTAAGATCACTAAGCATTCATAATCATTTAAGAATTGCACTAGCCATAGAATCAAAAACCTTACATGGGCATATCGCGAAAGAGAAATTCTCTCATTCAACCACTGAGATGATGCAGCACATCGTTGCATTCCAATTTTTGATGCCATAATTTGCCACCCAAGAGCCTATATATGGCAGGAAAATAGAGTGATTATGCGTTACCTCAGATGCATGATAGAAGTAAGAACACAAAGCAGTAGATGCAAGCGAAGCAGCAGCTACTTCACAGTTCCAGTACCTGATAGTTACTATCACGAGCATTACAAGGGATGCTAACACATGGGAAATCATCCAGAGCATGTATATGCGACTTCATCAGATGGACTTCTGGGCACTCAATTACAGCAATTGCAGGTACATGATGTAGTTGCCTGTGAGTCAATGTGAATATACAAAGTCATTAAATTCATCATGTGCAAAGTAATTCTAAAGAGTCCTGTAATAAGACACCCAATAAAAGCAGTTTGAATGGTGATATGAAAATCATCACTCCACAACTTTCCCCCAAACAGGAAACATCAGTATAAAACCAATGATGAACTGATTAGAGGCATTTACGTAGCTTAATATTGAAGAAGTGCCACATATTTTGCATTTGCTCCTCTAGGATCACTAGAGTTACCAGATCTGACCAATCTAATTGCCTGGGAATATTTGGTCTCAACTAATAATAGTAGCATGGAAGTTTTACAAAAACGTAAAATTCATCAAGGTTCTCTTATTGACATTCATATTGTATTACCAACGATTCACAAGTTTTATAAGTCAATACACCCCTTGCGTAGGAATCCACCCAAATTTTCATAAAATTATGTATCTTACTATTTTGAATCATTAAGTCTAGGAAATAATTATTCTCAAAAGACCCATTGGCATTTCCAACTCCCACTTTCAAGTTGAAACACTATCCAGATCCACATCTTATGTACAACCATTCAAATTTATGTCACCAAGCAAGTCCAACATAACCAACTGAAAGCCTTAAATATTATTTTTGGGTAACAAAAAAAAAAAAAAAAAAACTAATTACTTCCCAATACCTTATATGATTCACATTGCACAACATACATTTCTTAGCTGGCCAATGTGCAAACAGTAAAACTAAATAAGGTTTGAATATCAATATTGGAAAGATTGGCAATATCAAGAACAATGAATAACAGGAAAAACCTGTATTCATTTATTATCCTTTGTATAATCTTCTCGGCATCCTTGACATTTCCAACATAATCCACCTGAATAAAAGGCATAAAAGACAAAGTACTAAAGATACCAACTCCATCATAGTAAAGCATATGCAAATGAGTGATGTGCCCAAAAAAAATAAAGGTTCACCTTAAAATTGGTACTATCTCTAGGCATGGGAGGTTCAATTGACATTGCTTGACTAGCTTCATGGTATTGTTTCTCAATAATATGTGGTGATAGTTCCTTATTCTGGAAAGGATTAACCACCACAACTGATATTGTCCTAGATGCAGGAAAAAATCCAACATATATAGCCCGTCCCTCAGAGATGCTGAAATCAAAGAAAAACAAATGTCAGAATCACAAGAACGATGCATTTTTTCCTTCTCCCACATGTTTTTATTTCCTGTCCTAAAAATAGAAAGAAAAGCTGCATGACTCAAGAAGAAAATAAGACGCTTCAGGAAGACTGACTGATTACCCTTCTAAACATGTTTCAACCCTTAGTAGTAATAGGAGGTCAGCTTGAAGTATATACAAAGACTAGCAATATCTGAGAACTCTATTTCAAAGTCATGTGCTAATGCACAAAAAAAACAAAAGGTAACAATATAAGTACAATTTGTTATGCGGAAATGAGAATGGATCAAAAGCAAAATATGATGCGTCCTACATCTAGGGATACTGTACCAAAATAGTCCCAGTGCTCAGACCTTATTACATGCATGAGATTTCTAGCTCAAAAGCTCAGTTGCAACAAAATCCATAAAATACATAAACATAGAGGCAACCAAAGTTAAAATTCTAGTTTTACCAGAATGATAGTATTTCTTACAAAGTTACAAGGGAAACCAAATGGAGCATATTCATGTCACAGATTTCTTGTAAAACCACAATTTACCTGTGATACAAGTAGAAGAAAGAGAATGATTGTTCCAGATAAGAGCATTCTGTTGTTGTCTTCATGTGTAATTCATCCAGAGCCCAGCCATCCTGGGGATTTCGTTTCTTAGCTGCTTTATCCACTTTACAAACACAACCAATCTGAAGGATGGCGTTAAAATCCAAAGGCATGTTTGTCTCATATATTCCCTGGTCAAATGCAGCCATTCAAGTCGAATTGATAGTGTTGTAATCGAACTACACAATAGAACTAGTTGTAACAAAAAACATTCAGAAAACCTGCTCTAATGAGGAACTAGGACACCAAATATAAAGATGAATGCAAGAAGGAACTCCTTGACATTTACATTTTTTCTACAGAAAAAAACCTTCATACCACTCATATCCTGAAAACTTAGAAAAGCTTATGACCAGTAATAGTGTTCAAGGTAACCAATTTGAATTAATAACGTGTCCTACAATTGCGGATATCCTGGTTGAGTATGCTGACCTCAACTTCTGGATCTGCAAGATGAGCAGCAAGTTTCTTGCTTTCAGCCCTAAATTGATCTTCATCAATGTTGACCTATTACAATGAATACAAATAACAAGCAAATAAGACCTCAAAAACCTTTCATGCTGGGAACAGATTCTGATGGACTGCAATTCCAGCTTCAAGTTTGCAAACAACAGACGTACCTCAATTAGGTTATAGCTATGGCGTCCATGAGGAAGAATCTTGTTGACACGCCTTCCAGGAAATTCTTCTGTTATAGGAGCTTTAGAGTTGAGGTAAAAAACTCGGGGTACAACAATACGAATCTTACGCATGACGCCTTCTACTACAACCCAGGCAAAGTATTGTCCATGTTGCGAACTCGATACAATTTGAACTATCTGAATCAGACAATGATTAATTGAATCAGACAAAGATTAATTCAGCATTAACAGAAACATATACTCAGTAAAGTCATTCTCAACAATGGAAACTAATACATCACCTGCCAGTGAGAGCGTATAAGGGCTAATTCCTGCCTCTCAAAATAGGAATTGACCCCAGTTTTTCTCTGAGTTTGTTTCTGATTTGTCTTTCCAGGCATTGCAAAAGCACCATTAGTTTGGTTTAGTGCCTTCAAATCTCCCAACCTGACAAATTATTTATGATTCACGACTAGTAGTTAACCTATCAAACATTCGGTAAAAGAGTCCAACAGCAAAATTCGTGATTACACAAACCAATAAAATAGTGCAATAAGAGTATAAGGATCCAGTTTTTTCAGATGAGTAAGTTGATTGTTTTGCCCTTTCAAAAAACAGATTTCCAAAAAGAATTAAGAAAGCGGTTTTCTTTGTGGGCCCCAAAGTAAGAGAATCTTTCCGGACTATGAGTTGGACCGTACTCTCGCGGGCCTGCACCTAACCAGTAGGATTGATCCCAGAGGGAAGCCCCAGATGGTGAGAAAAAGTAGAACTGTACGCTGACCCCAAAAAAAGAAAAGTAGAACTGTACAACTACTGTTTATTGAAACCTTCTTTAACAAGGGAAATAACTAAGTGCTATAATTGTAGCTAATATGTTTATAAAATATCATGGAAGAGACGGCAGAAGGAAATTCAGCAAAAAACTGAGTGTTCTCAGCATGATCTCTACCATCCAATTTATTAGAAGAGTGACAAGATCAACATATAGCGTACCTTTGCCGCTTCCTTTTCTCGAGCGTATCTTTCCACCTTCTCTTCCTTACCTCAAGCCATCCTTGATAATCCACATTTCTGTCAATATCTTCAACATTTATGATATTGTGGTGCAGCGGTGACAATGGTTGGCGCACACTTCCACCACCATCGCTTTGTTTCTGTGGAGAATCTACTTGACAGCTTGCCTTAACCAGATGCAATCTGTTATTGACTTCATAACGAACAATAGGCCTATGTCTGGTGACAGAAGTTCCACCTCCGTGCTTAAAGTCCTCCAGATCAGCAAGATTCTTTTCATCTGTTATTTGATTGGTGGTCGTAGGACCAATACTCATGTTAATGTCACCATCCGTCTTCAATGAGCTGAAAATATCAACCAATTTCCGCTGGCGAAATTTATCCTCCTTCTCACGAACCCTCTTATGCAACCAATCTGGATGAACTACCCTAGGTACAGGATTTGCAACCTGAAGTCCAACAAACTATTAGATTCGAGAACAAGTTTCCAACAGATAACAATGAGTAAGTATTGGCACCTTCTGCATTGCAGCAGGAATGGTAACAATTTTCTGAATTGCTGAGCTAAGCCGTTGCTTGTAATAGGACCAATCAATAATGGAGCGAATACCAACATCTGATGAAACCTTGCACCACTTCCGCACATAAAACTTCACTATTTCTGCAAAAAGCACATATAGAAAAGTAAATGAGTACTATTTCTCTTTTGTGCAAAAACAACAAAAGAATATCGTCCAACCAAGACAACTAAATAAAATTGTTACCAGGATCAGTTTCAAATATTGCAACAGGGACAGCACGCTCGCTTACTGGTGTACCCTGCTTGCATGGACATTACAAACAACCTTGGAATCAAAAAAAAAAATTTACATAATAAAGCAAAAGCCATGCCAATGAATTGTCATTAGGATATGTAATATTACAAGAGTATGAGACACAGACACAGCACCGAACGAGACAATAAGCTTAAAGCAACAAAACAGTAATGCCTTGTTTGGATTCAAACTTGGAAAAAAAAAATCAACTTAAAAAACACTCATTACCCCTACTTTCAATCATTACTCATTTCTCTTTCCACTCATTACCCCTATCTCCAATCATTACTCTCATTTCTCTCGCTATCTCTCTCCACTCATTACCCCTATCTTCAATTATTATCCTAATTTCTCTCTCCACTCATTAACCCAAAAAACCAAACCATAAAAACTCAAATTTGAATCTGAACAAGGCATAAGTTTCTAGGCCCCAACCACACATGCATGGTAGGATTATCTTCAAGCAATAGTGTGAGCTAATACAGTGTTTCATTTCGTTGGAACCTAATTTAAGTACAAAGAAATAAATATGAAGGGGAAATATATATTGAAGAACTGGTTTGCTTAGACAAAACTCTGCATAAATAAAGTCAAAGAAACAAAACAAGAACCATCAAAAGAACGAAACGATTAGCCTTCTTGTGATCTTTTAAACGATTCACAAACTTGTAGACTGTTTAAGTTGAGGACACGCAATTTACCTTTGGCTCACATGCAACTACATATTGACAACGCAGTCCTTTGTCTTTGACCATTGCATCACCAAGAAAATCAGCCAGACGTTTTGCAGTGGTTACTGCACATGACTTTTGTTGGCCATAGTCTGCTAGGGACTTGCTCATCGTGCTTGATTCTGATATATAATCAAGTAACTCGCTGTCCGCAATATCCTTCCCTTGATTCTGAGAAAATTAAAAGTTGATTATGACTCGTCTTTTGATACTTGACTCAAACATAAAATTATCAACATTCTTCTGTACCCACAAGAAGAAATATTTAATTGTAATAGTATGTCAAAAATATTAGAAGATGCTTTGTACAGAGCGTTTTGCCGCCACACATAAACAAGTTTATTTGGGTATTCATTTTTTATTTTTTTTACATACATCGAGAAGATCGAGCCAACGGTTGGCAACTGATGCAACAGCAGAGTAGCATTCCTCTAAGGTTGATCCATGAAGGAATTTGTCAAAAAGCTCAGCCTGCAGGTAAGAAGTATTTCAAGCTGGAAGTTAACAATCTAAACATAGATTTGCAAATCACATACAAACAGAAAGCATCCCAAGACACTATAATACTTCTGGAACATAAACCACATGGCAGCACCAAATCCCAGCTATGGTAGGCAATGCCTTTGGAGTTTGGACATTACAGCAAATAACGAAATTCAAGAAACCTTTGAGGGGACAATTTTTCTCCGACTTCCTCCTCATGCTCCTTCCTTTCTCCTGGGAAACAGGTATGATGACCATGGATTCAGTCATTGATTCATCCATTATCCATAGTACACAGGAAGGGATGTCACCTAATTATTTCTTAGTTGTATTGCATCTGGTGTTTAGCTGGTGGAGACGGTCAGTGATATTCATTGGCTAGTAATCACATATGTGGCAATAGGGCAATCTGAGATAATATTAGCTAGCAAATTGCTAGAGGATCCTCTTTTCATGTTTTACTTTAAGGATGGCGTCATGGTAATAGAGCTTATATTTTGGTGAGGACACCAGGGTATTCAGCCCACGTTCATGAGTTAAGTGACATCGACGCTATAGACAACCCATCCAGCATCCTTGAGATTGGACAGCAGGCGAAGGCCCAACTCATCTGGCTATGGGCCCATAGCTGATCTTGTTTTAGACTTTTAGTGCATTTATTTGGTGCTTTTGGGAATGAGCCTTTTAAGGATTAGTGTAGGTTATCATAACCTTCTATATTTGGATATCTTTATCATTTTGTCGTCATTATTTGTCAAAAGAGCCTATTTGAATGGTTAGGATAAATGAATGACGGAATCACATCATTACTTAATGTATTTTCGTGGACTCCATACCTTCTGTCCCATATGTGTTGATGCTTACACATCACGTTTGATATTGTTGGATCGGAAGGCGCAACTTAATCTTTTAAAGGGAAGCGCAAAGCCTTGCTGTTAGCTATAGGCAGACATGAGGCGCTTCGAAATGCTGCCCATACAGCACCGACTGGTGGAGTTAGTTAGTCCTCCCTATGCTTGCCCCGGGCCAGAAGGGGGGCCTCAACTACAGGGTGGATGTTGGCCCCCATAAAGCCAACAATCTCCCCCCAACTCGAGCCTGGGACTCAAACCCGTAACCTCTCTCTGACACCACTTGTTGGATCAAGTGCTAACCAACTCACCTAAAAGCAATTGCTGTTAGGGGAAGACGCGACTTAATCTTATAAAGGGCAGCGCAAAGCCCTACACTTAACGGCAGGCGGACATTAGGAACTTTGCAATACTGCCCATAAAGCATCGACGGGTGGAGGTGGTTAGTCCTCCCTACACTTACCCCGCGCCAGCAGGGGGCTCCTCGAGTACAGGGTGGATACTGGCCCCCATAAAGCCAACAAATATCGCAATGCTAATTATACACGTATTAGGATGACCATAAAGCTATTTAACTAAAGCCAATTCAAGCATAATGCCATTGCATGGATAAGTATTTTGGAGTGGTTCAGCTTGTAGACTACAAAAGAGCATGCCAAGCCATAGTTTTGTCATGTAAGAATGATACATGCATGACCTTGAAACATTTCATCATTGGGGTGGTGGTTGTAAATTTTCAAGTTCCTACATATATTCCACGAGCAAGCAAAGAAGGATGGAGTTAATTTTGAAATTATGGAATACAATAATTCCACGACTACATCATCATACTACAGACAAAGAGAAAGTTCTCTGAGCTAAAATAAAGGCTCCAATACAATTTTTTTAGTTTGATATCTTCCCTTACCACATCTATACCATAGATAACATTATTATGGCAGCAAACAATCGAATTTCGGAAGAGAGGGGAGCCTCTATTAAGTTACATGACACAAATTCCAAACTTACCTTGCTTGAACCCCATTTTGTAAAATGCAGAAATACCTTTACTCAAACCTCTATCACATTTACTTCAGGACAGTGTCCCTTCCTCAAAGTCACAAGAAGATGACAAAATTAGTAAGCTATGATAGAGAAGATTTTTCATGTTTGACATTTGGTGCACGGGTTCAAGCAAAGTCTTTATCTTAAGCACCTTAGGCCACAACATCTCATATGATGATTCAACGAATTCCTCAACTAATGCAAGCCACATATAACGTGATTAAAATATCCCCCAAAATGTATACCAAAGTGTAGAAGGGATAACTCAGTCAGTTTTGGAAGCAGCAGAGGTACCTGGAAAACTTTGATGAGCTTCAGCTCACCTCTACGCTTGATCTCGAAACCTTTAAGCTCTGCCAGAGTCCCATCATCATTAAAAACAGCATAGCGCTTCTTAATTAAAATTCCTTCTTCTTTAGAAGCTGGAAGAATCATTGCCTACATGCCAAAAATGGGACCAAAATAATAACTTTGGATATGATGAAGACAAACAACCAAATGAATAAACAGATAAACACTACATATAACAAAGTCGATGTTTGACATTAGCATCAAGGGTCATGGTCATCGTATTTACCTTATAGGGTCCATCTACTTCAAATTCAATTGAGCATTCACTGTGAGTTGTGTATGTTTTATTAACCGCATCTTTGAGTGTCTACAAGAAATAGCAGCAAGGAGTGAGTTATATACAGAGATATGCATTATGCTTCAGAAAGTTAACACATTTAATATATTTAACTTCAGTGAAGCAGAACTCTTGCTAATGCTCAGGAATGTGGGAGAACGGAAGTCGAGAAAAGTTCGTTTTCATCTGACCTGGTATTGATCATTTGTGTTGTTCCTTGCAACATCAACGTTAAGCATAACACAAGGATATGAAATTGTCAGCTTCTTCTTTGAGTCTCTGAATTATACGTACCAGAAAAAAAAATTCAGTGTCTTCATCA
This sequence comes from Rhododendron mucronatum var. ripense, assembly GCA_019656295.1. Classification (NCBI taxonomy): domain Eukaryota; kingdom Viridiplantae; phylum Streptophyta; class Magnoliopsida; order Ericales; family Ericaceae; genus Rhododendron; species Rhododendron mucronatum. Next base: position 12,553,351 of record BPLT01000001.1, read on the forward strand.
TACAATGCAAAAGGGGACAATGGCTCAATTCTTTCAAATCAAAGTGACAAGGATGAATTCACAAAAGGAAAAAGATCAAACAAATTGTCATGTAGATGGGCAATACAAAAGGCATACTTTGTTTTAAAAGTGAAGTTCTCAGGGAAGGATCCAGGTAAAGCACACCAGATACCATCAGTGTCTAATTCAAGTGGTCGTCCAATTTTCTCAACGAGTAAACGTGCATTTTGGATTATTTTTGCACCAGTATATGTAACAACTCCAGCCATTTCCATCGAGTACCATCTTGCACCCCTGGAATGAAAACCATACAAAGTGTAGAGAACAGATTTAAATGCATAAAGGGGCCATACAGGAAACCAAAGTTACCAACCATGTATTAATCACAGAAATCAATATTAGTAGAAACTCACTTGCGCATGACATATCCGTAGAAGGAATTGAGAATACATTTATGAGCCAGTTGTAGAGAATCATAAAGTACTACCATATCCTGAAACCGATAATGAGCAAGGCCAGTTACTAGTGACTAAAGGAAGATTAGAAACCATCTCAAGGTTACAATATTTAAGATGATAAAGGAAGAGAAAGAAACAAGAAAGCTCTTGTAATCATACTTGTGCTTCTTGAATCTTTATAGAATTTCCACTTGACTTTGCTTCTGACAGCTTTCCCTTCCAAACCTTATTGAGTCCTTTGTATTCATACCTTCTATCTCGGAAGCTTAAAGAAGAATAAAACAATATCCATCAGCCAATCTACAAGTTCTTTGTTAGGTACTCTTGCAAATAACTACCTGCTCATTGCTTGTTACAAACGCCCTGAACAATGAGTGAGTAATTGTCAATACAAGGATGACAATAGAACAAAATCTTCTTACCTGCGGACAGTGTCAACATAAAAAGGGTTTTCACGCATGCAGATCCCTGCTTCTCGTAGCTCAGTTACTGGCTTGTCAAGTACCCGTTTATAAGCCTAGCAAAGGCAATTCAACATAGCTTGTAAGGAGTTGTTTTACAGTTTCCTTAGTGATATTGCTCAACTAGGCAGCAGGGACATTAACAAGGAGAAGACAAGTCCATGCTAGAATGTATCACTTCTTAAAATGTCTCAGAGTCTCCTAGAAAATCCAGAAACATGTTCTACAGGATATCCACATACTTCTAAGCGTGCCATCAAAAAGAATAAAACTCCATACTTTGAGATGATGTTTTCTCATTCTCAAACACAGTTTATGACGTCTCCTAGTTAGAATGGTATCTTACATTGTTCAAAAACTGTGTCAAGAAATACTTTTAAAGAACGAATAATTATGAATGCCCAATATAAAGCATGCAATGAAAAACATGTGGAAGGAAACATAATAAAAGCTAAACCTATGTCCTTGTATGGTAAGAAATATATTGAGGATTATCCATTATGTACATCATATTTCTGGAGTATAGGATTATCTATTATGTACATCGTACTTCTGGAGTATCACCTTCATCTTTTGTCAATTTTCTAGTCAAGATGAAGAAACTTATAATATTGTAGCTGCTTGTGTAAAATATTTGAGAATAATTAATCACAAATATTTGTTATGTAATATGCAAAAAAGCTTTACTGACTTCTTTCATAAGAAATAGATGATTCTGTTTCCATATACTCTTTAAGTATTTTCCATGTCCATTGTCCATGTCCCTGCGATACAGGTGATAGATATACCTTCTGACAGTATTTCTTTAGACGCTCTTTGAGTTTTGATTGCTGCTCCAATTTAGGTAGATCCAGAAAGGATTTTAATATCTGGCCATCTCCACTATCAACAAACTCAGACTCAATTTGCCTCTTCATATGAAAGTAATCACTGATATTACCCAAACCAGAAGTAAAAAATAATTAGTTATGATCCTAATGAAATAGCACTACGCCACTACCAACAATAGACGATTTGAAAACACCTTTTCTTTGCCATGTATGTCTCCCCACGCCAGACCCATTCAAGCTTCCGAAGACAAGTTTTGCCCGGCCGGTTGAAATCACATGCGGTGCAGATCTCATCTGAGACAATTGATGGTGGCTGGGATTGCGCAAACAGAATCAGCACAAATGAAAATTGCAAAGATACTTCTCACCTAAGATAAATTCAAGCCACTTATTCCAAATATTCTAATAAAAACTCAAAAACCTAAGTTGGCCAGAAAAGTAAATATATACCAAGACTACTTCCTGAACAACAGAGACAAGATTAAAACATCACCTATCAAAATCTGCACGCACCCCAATACCACCCAATAAAATAGTAACTCGGTCTAGTGGCATAAGTCTGACATCTAAAACATGAATAGATTGACTAAGGCCTAATTTTTTTATTAACAGAATTAGAGACATTTCTAGTCGAGGACAAAATTAAAGTTTAAAACATGCATACCTGGAGCCTGTTCGTCAAAATAATGTTTGGGTACATTGCAGCCACATCTAGATGATAAATAAGTGGGAATTCTTCACGTGTAGGTTCATCTCGCAGATTCATAAGCTGCAAATAGGAAAGAAAAGTGTAACAAAAAAGACAGTGGGTTGAATATATGTATAAAGTACTATGCCTGGCTCAAATGTCAACCATTGGATGACAATTTTAGGTGACCTCTTTTCAGAAGAAAAGAAAGAAAGCCGACTATTAGCAAATAGTGCAAGTTTCAGTAAATATGAAGCACAAACACTGTAGTTTGTAATGTGCAGCAACAATAACAGCAAAATGTAAGTATTGATTATTACTTGCGCCATTTTACATATCAAAAAGTGAGTAAAACATTACGTATATGATTCCATATTTATAAGAATCTAGCAGTTAGAGGAGGATCAAAAACATGTGCAGCGAAAGATGATTCATCAGTGATGACAAATTAGTTTGTGTAGGAGAGGCAGCACCTTTTCCATAATGGCATTCTTCACGTCATCATAATTTGAAACCAAATCCAAGTCCATCTTACCCTCCACTCTAATAGCATATTGCAGATCCCGATCAAGATTATTGATCAATTGCTGAAAAAGAAAAAGAGTGCCTCAACATATCTAGAAACTTTTCATGAGGCTAAATTATCAAAAGAAATAATAGAAGAAATATCTGAAGCAGCAATGTGTTAGGACAGAAACCAATAAGGACACAGAAAAAGAGAAGGTTCAAACTTGGGAAAATCTGAATGGCTTCATACACAATATCAACAGTGATTCAAACAATATCCACCCACGCCATAAGAAAGTTACCAGGTCATAAAACATGACACAGTGTAAGACTAGAATACGAACGGAACTTCAAACATTATTGACACATTTTCCATGTAGCCAAAAAGGTTAATAACTTACTAATTTGCATAAAAAGTAAAAACAGTCAACTGAGACGCTAAAACTCTTGTTGATATTCATGATATTATCATCTCTAGTGATGGCTCTACCGGTATTGCTGATCTAAAAGGTCATGTAGGTCAGCAACTTCAAGCTATGGACTTAAGTGCACTTCTCGTACTTTCTTGGCATCAAAGTTGCTGGTTTCTCTTGGGGTATTTCTCTCCCTTGGGACAAATGTTGAGCTTGATCTGCCAAAGGACACAACCTCTGAAATTTATGGGTTTGCTTTCTCCTTCCGGACTTCAACATTGTTGTTTCTTCTCCTTTGTAGAGGTTTTGTAATAATCAGGCCACCATCTTCGGTTAATCTATTAGACTTAGAAAATATTTTGTGTGTTCTTTTGTTCTGGTCAAGTTAGTTTTCAGAATAAATAGAGGCCTGAAAATGACTATTGCAGTTAGCAAAGACATGATTTTTATAACATGGGAAGGAAGAATCAATATTTGCATAGCCACCAACATTCATCAGAAATGAGAGGAACAGATGGTTTTGTAATCCCACATCAAAGCTGCACTATTACCAGTAACAACTTGGGCTGTGAAAACTTCACTTGAGAAAACCTATTAACAACGATTGAAAATCTAGGGAATTATATGCAGAACCAGGAAGCTCATACAGTGCAGTTATATAGGGCTCACATGTACAAATGCAGCCCCTAGAGAAGCCATCTGGCGCCAAGCAAAGAGGTGTTAACAACATTTTTTTCTGTTTGGTGCTGGATCGACTGATTATAGAGCCAACCACCATCGAGTATCATTGATGCACAGGTCAAGCATTGGTTTAAGGAGGGTATTAAAAACTACTCTGACCTTTATGAGTACGTTCGAGTGGTTTTTCTGGACTGGAACCAAGTATGTCCAGTTATCAGATTATTGCCTAAGTGATGGAAAGGGTGTATCCAAAAAAAGTCATGTCTGTAAAACTTTCATCTATGACATTTAGAAATTAACCAAAGGAAATTTGTTCAAAATTATGGATGGGTGTGAAAGATAAGAATATACCTCATAAGCAGATGGATCAAGCTTAAAACTAGTTGGTAGATCAGATCTAAAAACACCACTTTCCAGGCATTCCACATGGCCACCAATATATGTCTCACTCTCCAAGAGATGATTACTATAGAACTTCTCTGGATCCGATTCGTGTTTATTAGGACAAATAACGTTTGCCTCGTATGCCTGCAAATATGATAGAAGTAAAGTAATCAAGGTAACCAACAGAGATATAGTCACCAAGGCATAGGTGAAACGCAAATGTTACCCACAAAAAATAGGTGAAATGCAATTAACAGAATAAAAACAAGTGCAAAGCCAACTATAAAGAAATTCAACCAAGCGCATGAAAAGAAATTGGCCACAGTTTGAACCAGCTGTAATTCATGTTTTGGAGAACCAACCTGAACCATAAGAAGCATCTCACAAAGGGTTCCACTTCCTTTACGCAAAACCTCATCTGGTGGCATGGGTATTATTGTGGCAAGAGAGAAAATGAATGGATGGACATAGGTCATATACAAGTAATAAGTTGCAACGGCATCTGAAACAGAATAGGAGGCCATCATCTGAGTTGACAATTTGAACAAAGAAGAGAAAACATTAGAAACAGTCCAGATAATATAAAGTTAAGCAAAAAAATGAAGTGCTTGAGAACTTAATTACTCCTGGATGACATATAGTTAATAACAGTGGTTATTCTAATCGAAAGAATGCAATGCTCACTGTCCACCAACAAAATAAGAAACTATGTGGAAAGTGCCTTTCTGAGGCATCAACTTGATTAAGTCAGCAACCAGAAAAGGAAATGGGCCCCTTAAAAGACTCCAAACACACGGAAATCGATTATCATAAAAGAAATGCAGATACATAAGGATTACATCGATAGAACAAAGTATGGACACACCAATCCTTAAAAGAATCAAACTAAGGACACATGGCAAGAATGTGCATACTTTGTTTCTCCATAAGATTTTTTTTTGCTTGTCCATATGGGACTATCTCCTGGGTGAGAATAATGTTGTAAGAAGTGTGCTTGGGCCTAGCTGAGGAAAGATCTTGGGCTTGTTCTCATAAGACAGGCAGATCCTTGGAGCATACAGTATATAGGGTATCTTTGGCTGCCTCTCTATATTGGATTTGGAGGGAAAGGAATTTTCGTCTTTTTTTTTTCAGAATAAGAGCAGGGATGTGAGAGGCCTGATCAATCAAATGGAGGAGGATGTTAGGGCTTGTATGGTCTCTTCGAGGAGCATCAAGAAGAGCGATTCTAATAGGTTGCTTGCCATCAGATCAAGGGTTCCATTCAGAATTTTTGCTGCTTGAGGCAATGCGTTGTAGTTAGCTCTTGTATTTCTGTTTCTTGAACAGCTTTGTGTAGTGAGTTTGTATACTGCTCAGTATTGGCTTAGGCATTTGTTCCCTTCGTTTGAGCATAATAAAATCAAAGATTACCACACACAAAAAAACATGGCAAGAATGCAATATATGCTACTACATGTTTTGATACATCTTACTAAATTTTTCATAGATGTTGCATTGAGTCCCAACTAAAGCCAGATAAAACATCAGTCGCATACAAAGCCAGTGGAGGATAAAGACTAGGAAACCAACCACTTCCAAACAAATTGCAATCAACAACCAGTAGTGCATTCTGGAGCATGCTGGAACTCCCCAGAGTTGTCTCTTGACTATTGAATTCGCATTATCATTCTACTGCGCAATACATGGTACAGTTTTAACCTCATTGGTGTTTAGGGTTGTTAAGGGTATTTGTGCCAAAGTAACAACACATTATTAATATAAATAGATGGTGGAGCTTAATCTTTATCCTCTGGTTTTTTTGTCTGTACCTAAAGAAAACTTTATTAAAAAAGAGAGATTTGGACTTTGTAACAGCCTAATACATAAGCAAATTGTAATGTGTGTTCCCCATTACGATCAAAATCATTCAAGCAATACACCTTTCTCATAATGATATACCTGGGGCCTCTCCTTTGCAAAACGAACCATATCCTCTGGATTCACCTCCAATGGGTCATAACCCAATTTGGCCTTGGTAACAGCCTAAAATATGAGCAAGCAGTTGAATATGTTAGCATTCCAACATAAAATAATGCATCTAAGTAGAGGATGCATCAATTTCCCAAAGATAGTATATTAATAACATGAATAGGAGAGAAAAAAATATTGTCCAATTGCGACAACATTGAACTACTGTTGACCCCAAAAGATAATAGTAAAAAAATTCCCTCTCAAAACCACTTAGGCTTAAAATTGAATGGTGAGAAATCATGTTTGAAACCATCATCAACATCATCACCTTTCACAATTTCCTAGTACTCTGGTGTTATATGTAAGACCTTTCCCGGTCATCTATTTCATTCAGCAACCGTCTAGTTAAGGAGAGACAACCAATGTTAAATGGACTCGGGTGCGAATATCAGGTGCGGGTGCAAGCCCAAGCGTCAAACCTTCCTAAACTTAAATCTTAGGATACGTGGATCTATGTCCCCAACTTGGGTACGGGTACGGGGACACGTCCTGAACTCTTGTTTGTATTATATATTGCGTTTACAAATGTATTTAAACAAGAAAGAGTAAGGAAAATTATGTTTTTGCTATTTCCCTATTTTTTGTCTATGTGAAATACTCGAAATATCAATTTTCTAGCTAATTTGTTATTCCTTTTCTATAAATATCTTAACAATTAGAGGATCCGAGTGTCCAAAAGTATATAGGTGTCGGACACATCGACGCCGGTACTTGAGCCAAAATGAAGGATCCATATAACATAGGAGACAACAACAAATATGACCATCTAGTTAAATGTCAAAGTAAGTTGCAATGAAATGGTTCATAAAGTGGAAAATTGGGTGAAAGGTCACATCACTGGGCCTTACCCAAAAGCAAAAACAAAAAGTCTAAAACATTAAAATCCAAATTAGACTAAACAAATGACATAATAGAAATTTGCTAATATTCACCTTTAAGCCTTGGCTTCCTTGGGGAAGATAACTATCACGTTTAACCCATGCAAAGCAATCCAGATGGCAAGCAAATTTGGCACGACATTCCCCTTGATTCTGGTCACATTTGAATCCTAACTCCTACATACTCCCAAAAAAAAGGAAATAAGAAACAAACATGATTCCATCATGATCCATGTCCCTCAAAGTTAAGGAAATGAAATATAGTTTCACTAGGTTGTACAAACTACAAAGTCAAGCCAACATCCAACCACACTTAAAGCAAGTCCAGTTGAATTCAACATGAAGGTCAAGATGGGAAGTCCATGGTGGAGCAAACACCAGTAATGCAGCATCGTGTCAAATTGCTAGTTGTTGAGAATATAAAATAATAAAGTTGCCCCTCTCTAACAACTTAAGCTTTTAGATGAATTGGTGGTTAACAATCTAATACAGTATCAGAGAAGGCAATAGATCCTGTATTCAAACCTCGCCGCCTACCTAATGATCCAAATTTACACGTGTTTAGCCCGCTTATGAAGGAGAGCCTGGCTACACATGAGGGGCCATGTTAAGAATATAAAATAATAAAAGTTGCCCCTCTCTAATAAAGCTTTTAGATGAGTTGGTGGTTAACAATCTAATAGCAATTAGAACCTAATCATAAGCATTATAACATTAAGTGTGACAATGGTAATTCAGATTATTACATCAATACAAGAATTTGCTAGTGATTTTAAATCATTGCATGGTTGCAAGTTTTTTTTTTTTTGCAAGTCCTATTTTCAGTGTTAAACCTTAGTTCTTGCTGACACATGCACCAAGTCAAAAAATCATAGTAATAAGAAGCACAGTAGATGTTCTCTAATCGTATATAAGTTATAACTGAGTATAACAGCGAAACAAGGTAGATAGGCCCAACAAAATTAATCTTGAAGCTGTCAAAACTTATCTATCAACAAACATAATGTGATGTACTTTTATTATCCATGAGCCTCGCTACACATGATGCAGAATGAAAAGATTGAAAAGTGAATCTCTTCATGCTGTTAGTAATTTACACCATTTAACAGGTAAGAAGGAAGCTGACAGATCACTGCATGCCATGCATGGATTAGATGAATTACACTTACTCATTCTGGCTAACACAAATCTAAACTATTTGACCAACTATAGGTTATTCCAACAACATGAATGATCTCAAATGGAAACTACTTGACATGGTATCAACTGTTACTGAGAAAACATAGCTACATACATCACTCATTCTACTCCCATGATGGGCTGCTCTGCTTTCTAGGAATGGCCAATCAAAAAAGTCACCATTGTATGTAACATATATCCCAGGTTTCACCTCTCGCATGTGAGCAAACCAATGTCGAAGAAGCTCTTCCTGCAAGAAGAACCAAATCCATAGCACTAACAAAATTGGCATCAGAAAATTTAACTAGGATATGGAGCCATCAAAAATATGAGGACACATTACCTCATTTTTCATATTGGTAACTGTAAAAAAACCTTCAAATTCTGGTTTTGGAGTGTATTCCAAATCCTCTATATCTTCTCCTACACACTGGAGAAATTGAAAAGGAGTTAAAATATTGCTATCCCTTGCCAATGCAAAATCTTACCATTGAGCACATACTGTAATTCTATGAACAACGATGTCTGTGTAATATCAAAGTACCAATTGCCTACAAGGAATACTACTGGAACTTTCAATTAAATAACTCCTTGTAAAGTAAGCCAGATATCAAAACTTACAGAAGCTAATGAGAGTAGCATTGAATGCCGAAATAGTTGCAACAGCCATGAGGTCCATGGCAAAGGTGTAGAGTAATCATCATGAATTAAAAGAGAAATATAATATCCACTAGTTTTACAGGATATGGTTTTACCTAGAGGATAAGACAATATGAATGATAGAAGAATTAGAAACTATGCCGGTAAGCAGTGGCGGACGCAGGATTTGTACAAAGAGGGGGCCCGAATCACATGTATTTTTACATTGAGAACAAGAACTATAGTCTATAATATAAATATTGGTACTTACTAGTTCTCAGAAGAAGACGAGATTGTCCACATATATATAATTGCATCTAATTTTATAACCATAACCCAAAAATTGTCGATAACTTGAAATTTTAAGGGGGGTTTCAAACATATATAGAAACTATATCAAACTTTTTTTTCACTCAAGAGATTTGCAGGGGCCGATCCTATAGAACTTTTCCAAATTAACTTGAATATATAGTATACTTAGTGGGATAATTGGGGGGTGTGCAGGGACTGCCGGCTTGCACCCCCCTCCATCCACCCCTGCCGGTAAGGAAATATATACTACATATAGTGGTGTTGAGTGGAAAATCCCTTTCAGTCACTCCCAGATCTAAGAAGCATGAACAGTTCCAAGAAGGTACAGTCTCAAACACCCCACTCCATATGAGGAAGTAATCTTTCCTAAGACTAACGCCTGTGCCACCAGTAGAATAGCTAAACAGTAGATTATGCGGGTGGTAGGATTAGGTTGAATGCACTGGGAGGAGGTTAGTTGACTTTTCTGGAAGTTTATATGTGTACTATATGCATAGCATTCAGCCTCGTGAGGCTGACTTCACAACTCCAAAACCTCATCATCTTCTTGCACATTATGAAACTCTAAATGCTAATATCTAGCCAGCCTTTCCTGTCACAAACCAGGTCAAAAGAAAGAAGGGTTAACTCCAAAAGATGACACTGAAGGTGAATAGGAAGATTAGCTGGGTGGAAACAGGCAATCATGGGAAAACAACCAGGGACAAATGGATGGGGTTTTGTTTTGGAAAACTGGTTGATTTCTTTTTTGAGCCTTGACAGAAAATCAGGAAGGACATTTGTTTTTCCTTTTATGTGAACAGCATCAAAACTCCAATTGGAAAACCAATTTGCCCATCTAAGTAACTGTGCCTTTGGAAGGTGCTTCTATTTGAACTTAAGCATGCTGGGGAAACTCATCATATCAGTCTCAATTAGGAAATGATGACCGATTAGATGAAATTCAAACTTTTCGATGCTCCTTTTGATTGCCAGAATTTCTTTGTAAGTGGAGTGGTAATGAAGTTCTGCTGGAGAGAATGCACCACTCTTGTATCCACAAATTCTGCGCTTTTGCTCTGAATTTTCTTCCAAAAGAATTGCTCCCCAATATAGATCAGAGGCATCTGTCTGAAGAACTCTTTTCCCATCTGAAGGTATGGTTAATGGAGAAGGGTTTTGGATATGGCTTTGAGGTCTGTGACAGCTTTGGTACAATGAACTGACCAAGGAGGGTGGGTTTTTCTTTAGTAGAGCTGAAAGAGGAGTACGGTATTGGGCAAGGTTGGGAATGAAATCAGCTATATAGTTAACAATTCCAAAGAACTGTTGAACTTGTTTGACTGTGAGATTTTCATCTGGAAAATGGTCAAGCTGTGAGGCTATATGAGGTTGGAGGGTATATTGACCTTTAGAGATATGCATCCCTAAAAAATCAATCTCTGGTTGAGCAAGAAGTATCTCAGTGGGCTTTTTGTAATGAACATGCCAACCAAAAGAAGCTTTTCTCCTCTTATGGTATTTAGTTGATGTGTATACTATAAGTGTCAGTTTCAATAAATCAGCAGTATTGGTGTATCTAGCACGAGCAGTGTTCAATCAAGTCCAACCTCCAGAAGATTTCTTTTTAAAATTTCTCTTGCTCTTTGGCAACATACCCTACTGGCAGCAGAAGATTAGACAAGTCCCCACCGGTGCAGATGAAGACCTCCAATTTGCTTTTTGGACAACTCGCAACAACAGATGTCTTCCTAATCCAGATGGTTCTATCACTTGGCGAAAGGAGTATCACACTATATTACTTTCGGCATATCAAGAATCCCCGAGCATCGAGATCCACAGTGGAAATTATCTGGTCATGACTCAAACACTGTGTTCCCTCAACGGATTGACACCTGCAGACGTTCCCTCATCTCTCCTCCATTATGAATCTGCAAACTGGAAATTCAATGATACTTATCCGGAAGAGTGGCGCCAAAATATCCGCTATCTTTTGGAACAGTATCACTTGACTAAAGACTATTCTGGAAGCAATGGTTCAGATAAACCAAAGTAATAACCATGTGCTCATGCCAGCTGTCTCTTTTGTGTACTGTAATATAAAGTGTGGTGGTGTTATCCTCTTTTTCAGAGAGGGTAATATTACTGGTCTTTCCTGTTATTGTTTACTATTGTAAGATATATAATTGGCAGGTACTGTTGGTATAGCATATAATTTGTGTGTACTATCACAAGTGTAATAGTATAGGTAGGTTGTCAGACTTTGTAATAAATGTTAAAGGAAAGTCTACGTAGGTAGACTAGTAATAGTAACTTGTAATACCCCATACAACCCATTTGTTCTGCTGCCATATCTTGTTTGGGTGACATAACTTGAGGGAATTGTTTCCCCTACTTGTCCTATAGAAGATGCCTACATCTTCATGCAATTTATTCTATTTCTTTCAGCTCTAGTTTACCACAACAAGGAGAATATTGCCAGAAATAGTTTTATAACCATTTTGCATGTAACCATTGTTGGTATACAAGAGTTACTCTCCTACGGTGATTAGTAAATTCTTCCGCCTAGTAGCAGAACATTCATCATCATGACACCATTTTCTACTTGCAATCATCTTCATGCAACAATACACTCACGAGTTCTAAAATATGCCTTTATCCTAAAGCTATACAAAGCTAACGTTGGCAAGGACCCTTTAGAAATGCACCAGCTAAGCTCAAGTCAACTAGTCGTATTGAGTTGTTTGAGTGCCTTCAAAGAAACCATTGGCCCCGTATCACACTCTCAGGCAATAATCTAACACCCTTTCCCATGAAGGTATGTAAATGCAATGGTATTGTTGCCAACCACAGCATTCACTGTCTAAATCAGATAACTAGGAAATTTATCCCACAAGAGCCACTATCAGAACTGGAACTTCCTTTGTGTCAACTTGCTTCCATTTCTACACACTATATATGGCTGCCCACTATAGAACATTTGCATAAACAGCTAAAATGCATAAGAGCCTCTTAGCATGTATTAACCATACCCTTCCTGTCCCTCCATAGAAGGTATGCAAATGTTTAGGGCAGCAAAGAAAACGGCTCACTGTCTTCTGAACTTCTCCGTAAAGCACCAACAATTATCAATAGTTTCTTTAAAAAAGAAAAGTAGTCTCTGACTTACAAAAAAATTTATACATGGGTACACCAATTCTGCCAATGGGAACTGTGTCAAACACGGAAACAGAAACAAAGGGGTCCACAACGCAATACAATAGGGCCAGTATTAAAAGAAGTTTGTGCAATGAAGTTGGAATTCAAGGTGCATATTAGAATTTGTAAGAGCTTAGAGAACATGCAGATAGATAAGAAGTATATTAGTTGTTTGTGTGCACCTCTCTGTTAATAATTAGATACCCTTGCCCATCAACCATGTAGGAGATCATCATTATTAAATCATACTCAGCATCTGGAAACTTTAAAGGAAGCTTGGTGGTCTCAATATCAAATGCACAAACATGAACTTCAGCACGTTGCAGGAGATCGGTTCTCCTTTCCAACATAACCCCAGCACTGGATACACTTACATCATACCACTGCCCAGATCTCACATCTGTTTCACATGGAAATCTGAATAAGAACACACACTAGGAAATTTAATTGCACCTTTGGAAAGTATTGAAATCGGTTTTGCAATCAACTAAATGAAAAGTAACTCACCATTGTCAATAGCAAAACGAACATGGTAAGGAACATCATACTCCCGAAGATCAAATACACAATCTATGAAATCTTGCGGTCGTTGTTTGCTGCACGTCAAGCAATGAAACATCTCAGGATTGGAAAACACATTTTCATCCTTGTCGCTATGTGAATTTAAGAACTGAACAAACAATCATATATTACTGCCAATGGATAAGCAACCTCTTTTCCAGAGAGGTACACGTGTCTGTGTCTGTGTGTGTATGAAGATCAAACCCGTGCTAGTGTACCTATCCAAAACCAACCAAGCCTTATATCTCAACACTAGGGCTGTTCATATAAGTAGTTATGTGTGTATACAAGTGTTTGAATAAAATCTTTGCTGCTACATGCATGTAGCAAAAAAATTAGAGTTGTTACCTTTTTCCTGTTAATACGGACTCGTAAGCTTCAGCAGCATCAAGTTTTGCCTGGTTTCTCTCAACAACATGCATAAGATCACTTTTTACACGCATCAGTTGTTGAACGGTATCAAAGGATATCTTGAGATAAGGTTTACGTAGACCAGATAGATGGTTTTTCTGTCATCAACATATAAAATCAATGAGAATGAGGTTTCAGGAAAGATCCCATAGTAAGTTGAAACCTCTCTGGCAAAAATTCACATCAAACATTGAATAAGCAAACGACTGTTTAACCATAGATCTAATCTTACAGGAATAAATTTTAAAAATTCAGCAAGGATTTAGCATCCTTTATTTGCCTAGATAATCCTTAGTGAATATTGCCAATTAAACTTTTTCAACTTCGACTAAATTTAGTGCATAGAAACAAAGAAAGCAACCACAAGTTAAAGTAGTAGGTATTTGCCAACCTTGCACGTGAAGTGTGGATTGCACGTGCCAAATGCCTTTTTTCTGGTCTCATAAAACTAATACATATGTACACTTGAACTCATACAAGGCGGTGCACAATGGTTATGAACAACACCAACTTATCTCCTCTATATATTGACGGGTACCTAGGTCCACTATCACATCTAACCAACTCAAGTTGGAGAACATTAACTACCATTTTGTTTAGTACTCTCCTCTTCGCAACATGCAGCAGGTCCCCACACACTCCCAAATGTCTGGGGCCTGGGCAACCTAGTATGTCTAAAACATTTTAAGGGATACCTCATCTACTTCATTAAGCATGGCCTGAGGTTGTACAATCCTGGCTTGATGGGCGACAGGAATTTGTAAGCAGAAGATAAAACAAAAACTAACCCATTACAAGCCAATTCACACACGCAATGCCTAGAATTCAAACCTTAGTTGCAGGAAAACTATGCCCACGTTTCTTCGACGGAAACGCGCTTCCGCGTTCCCATCAAAGGAAAGTCCAAGAAACTTGTCCCAATGATGACGGGAACTCGTTCCTTACCTATACGGGAACTTACACCCAAAAAATGGTTGAGAGACTTACGATTCAAGCTGCAATTGGTACCTTTAAAATTGTTTTGTTCTTGTTGATGTACACATCTGATCTTGACCTTCTAGAGTCATACTAATGCCTTTAACTTTTATGCCTACTCAATATGCACAAGAGCTCTATTGTGTAATCATGTGCTACAATAAAAATGTTGAAATGTCACTAGAAACTTATAATTTCAATAGTAATATTTTATGTGGTAGAATAATATTTTTATATTGACATTTAACAATATAAAATTCCAAAATATATTTATAATTTTAATAATTTTTCCTAACCGCTCCCAATGGCGCTCCCACACTTCTATGATCATCCGCTTCCCCGTCCCCGCTTCCGCTTCGTGTAACTAAGATTCAAACCAAATATATCGACAACTATTGATGCAATCAACACTGCAACTACATTTACAATTTTTCTTACCTCAGCCACCAATTAAAAATCTATAAACTCTTATATTCCCTAGGTTTGAATTCAAGTCTCACTGTCACCCAACAGCTTGTCATGGCGTGACATGTTAATCCAATTTTTCAAGCATCTAAGACCAGTATGAGGTAAATGTTTAGCATCATGTCCGCTTTTTAGGTTAACTTTATCTGAATGATCCATCTTACTCAAAGCTAATACCAAAATATAGCAGATAAAAAACAAAACATGGTCAAAATGCAGCTCCAATACTCCCACAAAACGAAAGCTTCTAATATTGCTCAATATGTCTCTGAACTCTGAAGCTCGAACAATCATGCAATGACACTTCTCTCTTCTTCAACACGCTACGGGGAATAATCCAATTACTGCATGTAAGAATTTTCTTATACCAAGTAAATAGAAATGTTGAAGCATCCCGTATTTTCCTAAATATTAATTTTACCTTAGACAAATAAAAAAAAAAAGTAAAAGAAGGCATTCGGTTGTAGCTAGTGTGAGTGTCATACACGTGGTGATTGTACAGAATCCATGGGCAGGTGGCACACCTACGTGGCTTTACATGTTTATGTGCATAATTTATAAGGTGAAGAATCTTTGTCCTCCTCTTAGATAGTAAATTGATTCTTTCTTTCCCATTTTTACATGGAGTCCTTTTGTACACATGCAAAGCCGTGAGTTATCCATCATTTGGAGCAAGAAAAATTGGTGATTTGACGTCCAGTGGTCGTACTACTTATGGAGTCAATTCTTGAGGTGGTGCTAATATATCAGACGATACTCATTTAAGGTACCGGGTAGTGTGCAATACATGCATTCCTAGCTAAATCTCTTTGCAAAGAGTGTTCTTTGATTCTCTCATATTTGTACTCATTTGATGTCTAAGCTTTCTTGATTCAGTTATTGTCACTTCTTGTATCGTGACACAGAAAGTATTTGGCTGAAAGCCATGGAACAGATTGGTACATGTTTAAGCCCACCGGGTCGCATTTATGAAAGATGTACGATGGACTGCCCCACGGGGAGTCCAGTATGTTTAAGGGGCTCATGTGCCCAATACAGAGTTTTGACTTGGGTGGTGCTTGACATGTTATCGAAATGAGCCGGGTATGAGGCTACAAATGAAAAGCGTTCAGAATGATCCTACTTGATTTGTTATCCTCATTTATTGAGCATATTCTTATTGCTAGCCATGTTATTGTCCTCGTATTGCATATACTACCCGGGCGCTTTATATTTTTCAGGTACAGAGCAAGTAAGTGGAGACCCGAGTTGGAGTATTTGAAAGATTTAGCTTTAGAAATCTATATCGTTTTGGAGGTTTATAGGCCCACCATGTATATTTATCTTGAGGATTTGTAATTCTAAGAGATGTATTTATTCTGAGGCAATGTAAAAACTCGGATCGTCACAAATGTAGTAATTAATTATTATATAACTACTATAAATGCAAAATTAAATATATCAGCTTTATCACCTATTTCATAAACAATGGAACCCTTTTTCCCACTATAGTAGTGTAGCCACAAGAAATGTAACATCAATTGTTCAAATAACTAAGGGGATCGTAAAAAATAAAATAGATAGGATACCCCAACTAAAAAGCCAACGACATCAATAGAATAACCCAGCTTACAAGATTAAGGTCTTCTTTCTCTACAATTTCTATATCAGCAATCTGACTCTCATACCGTCTTCTCAAGTAGGCCTCAACATCCATTTCCATTTTATCCTACAAAATCAACAGCGTCATGAAAGCTGCAATCACTCAAAATTAACTCAGCAAGTTATACTTTGCCACACTTCACATACCTTCGTAGCCGCATAAAAATATGGCCGGAACTTGTACTTCGTCTTAAAAGTAGAGCCGTCCTAAACCCAAATTCGAACAAGTAATTAGCAAAATGAGTATAATCTTCTAAATTGTGATTTTACAAATTGAAACTCATATGCAAAAAAATAACACAACTAATTCATTCACCTGACAAACAAAGTAGAGATCAACACAACTGTAGACCTTGTGGGTATCCTGATCCTCCCAAGATGACTGCAAATAGAGCAGAAAACTCTGAATTTAACTTGCAGTTAATGCCAAAACAATACAAATCCCTAATGTCAATTGCACGCGTTCTGATGCTGTTTCACTAATAGGTATAGACCTTTTCTAGTGCCCTCCACTCTTGCTCTCGATCCTCACTCTGCGCTCCCGTAACAGAATATAAGCAAGTGTAAATTAAGGGATTGTTGGTTTAGAAATTGAAATGGTGACTCACGGATGAGAAGGTGAGAAGCCAGCCGAGGCGCTTGTCGCCTTCGGAGAAGAGATCGAAACCGAGCTTTGACTCGAGTTGCTCTTCGGCGGAGAGGATGAGCTTCTGCTGCTTCGAGAGTCTTAGATCTCGTCGGTCTCCTCCTCCTCTTCTTCGACCTTCGCCGTTCATCGTTTCGGAGTCCGGCGGAACCCTAATCGGACTTGAGACTTCGTAGAATAAGAAAGGCGGAGAGTTTCAGCTCTAGGGTGTGGATGTGGAGACTGTTTTAGAGAGAGAGAGAGAGGGCGGGATCGGGGAGTGATATGCCGAAAGGTTTTCCCGCCCTTTTGCTTAGTTGCTCTGCAAAATGACGAAAAGGGTCATCAGTCTAGGCGCGAGGAAAGGTCGTAGGGACATGACAATGAGGCGGGGCGGATTCAAATTTAGTGTCCCCCAAATCCGCTCTGTTTTATATTAGATCGGAGTCGGTCAAGGAAAATTGGGGAGATTTCGGAGTCGGGAAATAATCGGGTCCCCATTCACCTTAATAATTTGACCATTTTTTTTTTCTTTTTACAATATTTTGATAAGAAAACAAGATACTGATAATTGATGAGAGTTAAAAAATAATAAAAATAAAGAAAACAAGGACATAAACTAGTGTTTTAGTAATTGGTATATATTGCTCTTGTTATATCAAAATAATGAAATTTATTTAGACATATACATACGAAAATATAAAATACCTATAATTGGAGTCAGATCGGGTTAAAACGGCGGGAGAAACAATTATCGTTGCTGCCTTATTTGCTTATCGGATCAGGGAATACCAGCTCAAATCAGGCGGGGGAGGTCAGAAACGGGAGCATGTCGGAGGTAAAAAGAGTTTTTTTTTTTAACCCTCATAAAACCGGCTTTTTGGGGTGGTTTTTAACTTTTTACGACTTCGAATATTCTAGACTTCTTTTTTCAGATCTTGTATATGGCATACCACCAAATACTTGGATCCATGCAAATTTAACGCAAGACAAGAGAAAGATGATAGAAGAAACGGGATTCAATCGTCATCGGATTTTGATCATGAATTTTTTTAGGTTCATTTTGATAAAATTGTTCATTTTTCAAAGTTGTTCCATGACATTAACCATATCAAAATTTAGGTTATTTCTTATGATAAGGTACGCATACGACTTGCAGTATTCTACGTTCTGTATCAGCTAGGTTCTTTAAGTTTTACTACTTTTATTAATTTCACATTGAGGCCCCGTTTGTTAAGCATATTAAGCCTTAATATTGGATTACTAATCTAATAGATTTCTCAATACCTTGTTTGGTAATTCAAAATGGGTTTGAACTATGAGTCCAATGGACTAGGAAGCCGGGCCTCAAGGGTTATTCACAATATCTTCTCCCACTTGATATTGGTAGCCCAGTCCACACCATTCCAATGCGAAAATACGAAGATACCTTCTCCCCTATTTTTTATTGGAAGTAATTAGAGGCAGTAATCAATACACCTAATTTTTTTTGGCTTGAATGGTTTAAAATAATTGAAAAGTGGTTGATTTTTTTTTTTTTTTTGGGTGGGGGATTGAAAAGTGGTTGCATGATTGAATGACAAAAAATGTAGCACTTAAATTTTTTAGACTATTTATATATTAAAAAATATAGTAAAAAATTAAATGCACAAATTTTCAATTTATTTGAATTGGCGTGAAGATATTATTATTCTAATCATATTATTTCAAGGGTGATAATTAAATTTTGTCTCTAAGACTCTTATAATTAAGTTTCTGGTTGACTGCCTTAGAGACAAAATTAATTATGACCCTTAGAATAATATGATAAGAAAATAAGATATTTGCATCGGCATAAAATGGATTGAAAACTAGAGAACTTAATTTTCTAATCATATGTTATCCTTTAGTTTTGCACAAGGGCAAAAAATAAAAATGCATATTATCAATCCAATCCAATCATATCCCATCAAATCCCATGTGAAACAAACATAATATTAATAATCTCACCATCTAATCGCATTCCAAACAAACATATTTATTATCAATCACAATCATAATCTCATATCCTTAAGAATCTCATCCATCTATCACTGGTATTAAACGGGGTTTGAAAGTCTTTAATTTGGCCAAATTGTAAAGATGGTATTGAATCGTTAGCCGACGTATATAAATCACTTCCATGGCCCTTAAAATGCTTGGTTAAATTGTCTCCAAATCGTTAATGACCTATTTGTCGAACAGATAAGATTTTAAGTGGATAAGGAAGACTGGTGGATAAGAGATGGATACGTTATAAACGGGGGATTATTAAGGAAAGGGAATTATCTAATACTTGGTTTGGTGGTAGTTGGTATGGGTGCATAAAAATGGATAATGTCATAAATTACTCGGATGCCCTCATTTACTCATTTCATTGAGAATACAAAATGATTAGAAGGATAATTTGGTCTTTTTCTTCATCCAGATAAGTTAATCCTAGTGTGGTAGGTATTGTTAGCTAACACCCTTAGAGGGGATAAGCTCTCCCCTCCTCCCCCTTCATTCTCCCACCAACAAACACCTTTCTTCCTTCTCCTCCCTCCTTTATTTCCTAACTTTATCCTCCCAACAAACAAGCCTTAGGGCTCGTTCGTTTTGGTATTTAAATTTTGAATAAAAAGAGATAAAGAGAGAAATGAAAGTAATAATTTTAAAAAAAAAATTGTTAGAGACCTTGCATCGAGAGATAATCTAAAATTCCAAAACTCAAAATGAACAAGCTCAGATTGGCCGCCTTCGCCTGGAGCCAACCTCGTTTCATATTTTTTTATACTCGTTTCAATTGTTTTGATGTTTATTTCATTACAACAATGACCTCTTGCTTTCTTGGGCCGTAACTTGTTGGGTTGAGTTGAGTGTTTCACATCACTTGTATTGTCCGGGGTTGAGTGTTTCACCTGAGCTCCACTTTTAGGCTTCGTTTGTTTGGGCGTAAAATGTTTTATTTATTTTTTGGTATTTAGTTGTGTAAAAAATGAAAAAAATATTTTACATGTAAAACATTTTTCATTAATTAGATGGAAATGACTTACTTTTAAATCTTCCATAAGTTATTTTCCTAAATGAATCCGCTGTTTTTTGCTGCAATTTTCACTGCTCAGTTTCCTATATCGTCAATCCTGACCCATATTCAATTCTAATATTTTCAGATCTCTCCAACATTTAAGCCACCCCTGTTTCTCTACACTATTTTGTTGATTTCTGAAAATATTTTCAAGTATCAACCAAATAGCGAAAAATAAAAATTTTAAATTTATTTTCAAAAAAACAGTTTACATGGAAAATATTTTACATTGTAAAACATTTTACATCGTAAAACATTTTACATCAAAGCAAACGAAGCCTTAGTTCACACGAATCACATCCAGGCCTATGTATAAATTGACCCAGGTTCAAATTGGGCCAATCCTTGTAAGTTGTAACCCGGACCTTCTCTCCCTTTGCTGTCATGAATTATGTGTTAGATCTCCATATCTTGCCTAAGAACCCATTAAAGCACTTCATTAACCAGGAGAAACTAGCCGTCTACAATGGCCTAGTATGGAAGGATGGAGCTAGCCAAGGGTGAAGTGATGGCAGCCGCCACTGCTAAGAGTTTTATGAAATACTATTATTATTGTACAAACTTTTGTTTTAATTACCATATCCTATAAGGCTATAATCACGCCATAAAAAATATACTACATTTTAAGGGTGTTTTTGGTAACCTTTTCAGTTTTTAATGTTTTATTTCTAAGAAACTAGAAGTAGAAACAAGTTAATGTTTTCACAAAAACAAAAACAAGAACCATGTTTGATCAAAAAATAAAAAATAAAGAATCGGGGAAAACACATTTTTGTAGTTTCCATAATTTACAAAAATTCGAAAAAAGTTTATGAAAAATAAAAAAATAGAAACTTGTTACCAAACAAGTTTTCTTCATTAGTTTTCAAAAAAGTAAAAACAAAAACCAAAAACTGAAAGAATTCCAAATGCCTAACTAGCTTTCTAGTTTCTAGTAGTAATTTACCTTTTATTTCTGTATCGAAAGTCAGGTCGAATGACCAATGTGAAATATCAAAAAATATAGAAATTTACATTGAGAAACAAATTAAATTAGATACATTGACTTCAACCCAGACTCTTTCTTTATTGAAAAAAATGCATGTATTGATGATTTGCTTAAACTTAAAAAAAAAAAAAAAAAGAAGCTTATTAATTCTTAATGGAGTTGCTCATGCCTCTCAACACGTCTTTAAATCCACAAGAAGACCATACATGATTTATAGTCGAACATATATGTGAGGCTGTAAAAAAATTGACACCGTATCCTTTTGACTTAACAGAACAAATTAAACTACATTTGAAATTAGTTGAAAAATTAAAATTAAAAAAATTGACACCGTATACTTTTGACTTAACAAAACAAATTAAACTACATTTGAAATTAGTTGAAAAATTAAAAGCTCGATATTTGTAAGCATCCTTGGTTTTAAAACCTGACTATAATTTTAGTTTGAACGTTTTGAACAAAATCAAAATGTTTACAATTTATCCTTTTAGATTTGGATCAAATAATAAAGTATTTTTTGTGCACAGTTGTGTAAATTTTTTTAAATTGGTGCAAAGAAACTAAAAAATTATGCATGAAAATATTTTATTTTTTATTCAATAATTTACACGTCTTTTTGCAGAAAACACTTAAAAAGGGAGAGGGAGAGTAAATTTTATTTTTTGGTATACATGTTCGCCACAACTAAGTTAAAATTTTGGTTCCATTCCCCGTATAGATTGCCTTGATATAGGAACTAATATCAGCTAAAACTCTGTCATCATTCGAATTTTTTTGTTGCCATCTCCAACCCATACTCTATATCTCCATTTCTTCATTTTGGAGGAAAACCATTCTCCCAACCCATCCTCTAAAATTCTCTTCCATTTGAGAGGAGGGATTTTGATCCCCCCAAATATGAAGTATGAAAGTTTATTGATTTACTTGCTTAAACCTTTTAATTCTTATATCCATTTTGTATGAAATTGATATTTTGAGATATATATTTAAAGTACCTTTAAAAAGAGACCAATATTGAATAACAAAAGTTAAAAAACATAAGTTGAATTTTGGAGGGAAAATGAAGAATGTTTGAGTTTTGGAGTGATTTTCTTTAAGAAACGGAGTTAGGGGTTGGAGTGGAGACCAATAGTACAATCCTTTTAAGTAAATTTACTTTTCCACTAAGTAGCATATTTTGGTCCTCTCAAATAAAGTTTTTTTTTTTTTTTTTTTTGGGAAATCCTCTCAAATACAGTAATGATTTGAAGAGTGTTGGGTTGGAGATACTCTGAGCCAAGTCTCCCGGGGAAAAATATATAATTAGAGCCAAGCTAAGAACAGACCAAAAGATTAAAAATAGAGAGATTGTGAAGAGAAAACAAGTTTTAAGAGTAAACAAGTCCCACAAGTTCCGCCCATGAAGTAAACAATTCACGTGGGTGGGGGCATGCCCAAACCCACCCCACCTTGACAAACCCTCCAAGGCCTCCGACCATTCCACCGGCTTCCTCATCGTTTTTTGGTTGGCATCACTCATTACGTGCACATTGTCGGGATCCAATGAAGCCAAGCCAATACGGGCATTGGACTTGTGCGATAACAATACGTTTGGTATTTTTGCATTGGACTTTTGGCTTGCAAACAAATCGATGCTTCCGGATGTACCAAACCAATCAAAATGAACTTGCTAACGTAGGGAGAAAATTGTGCTACTAATTAGCAAAATCCCCTCCAGTTGTATTATTATTATTAGGTTTTTTACTATAAATTTCTCTATTAACACTAGTAATATTCCACAGGGGTGTCCGGGCAACTATCGTCCGATACGGCATCGCGGTTAAACGGTGAAGGAATGAACGGCGGGGATGTACATCTCAAGAGAGCCCAATTCACGCCTTGGAAGAACGGATGGTGCTTGATTGGCGACGCGCCCATCGTGGACCCCATACGCCTCGCTGGATCCTTGACCAAGAGCTGCGATATGAGGTCCTTGGCCGCGGCAGGGACGGTCGGTTCCTTGGGGAACTCGAGGGCTCGAGCCACGATGTTAGCTAGGGTTAGCTCATTGTCTAACCCTCTAAATGGTGTCACACCGTAAAACAATTCGAATATGAATATTCCCAATGTCCACCAATCCACGGCGCTGCCGTGGCCTTCTCCCGAGACGATCTCTGGTGCGAGGTACTCGTGGGTCCCTACAAACGACATCGATCGGACATCAATTGGCTCCGACACGAACTCGGGCCCAGCGTGGTGACCCTGCTTCTTCTTCCGCTTGCGCTTAGGGTGGAAGCACGACACGGCGGGGACAATGCAATTGGGAAGAATGCAAGAAGTGGAGGTAAAAGGCCGCGGTTCGACGGGGTACTCGGGCGGCGGTAGAGGAGCGGGTGAATTTTGGGCAGAGACGATCTGAGCCGCGGATGTGGAAGAATTGCATTTTAACGATAGGTCAAAGTCGGTGAGCATGATGTGACCGTCGGATCGGACCAAGACGTTTTCGGGCTTGAGATCGCGATAAACAATTCCCATCATGTGGACATATTCTAGAGCTACCACCACCTCTGATGCGTAAAACCTGGAAAAATCACATGAGATTGCGACAGGGCTATAACAAATTGGCTTTGCATGCTTATCAAAAAATTTGACTTCCATTATTTAAATTGATCACCATGTCGAAGTGAAAACTTTAAAAAAGACATAAATTATCAAGAAAACAGCCACTTCATGTATTTTTAAAACAATTACCAAAATAATCGAGATAGGCACTGATTTGGGCCAGCATTCCATCACTAGTGTATGATTCAGCAAAAGATCTAGATAGATACAGCCATTCCACAAGACTATAAAATCTGCAGTTAGCCATTTAAAACTAGCAGTTGCCTACTTGCCCGGTAGTGCATGATAATAATTGAGGAACATGATCACATTATGAGGAATGGGGTCCTACACATCAGATAGTCGCCAAACAAGCAAATTCTAAAAAAACCAAAACAGGACTGCCTTGTTTGTTTTTTTTCTTGATAACTCAAGTGTCTGGGCCAATTTACGGGATTAATTTTGGGGAATCAATCTCACTATCCACTTGTGGGGGTCAACAAATAAAGTCAGAGTATAGATCGGTATGAACTGACCTCAAAAGAATTGATTGCACTTGAAAAGTTTTAAATGTGAGAAAAACCTCCAAATCTAACACCACCAGGCCATGGATTACCACACATGTTGATCACTAGTGAGGACCCCATGTGTACTTTTGGTGGGTGACCTTTAATCCGCGGTATGCCTAGGCCCTAGGACCCCTCAATAACTTCCCCATGCAAAGTGGAAAGGAGGACATAAAAGGCAAGAAAAGAGTCTTGACGACCCATCTGGCCCCATAGTTTGGCATATTCACACTTCTCTTTTACACTTTTTATCGAACTTACGGGATTCTTTGCCTAAAATCCTCGTTCTTCTGTCTCCATACCCTCTCTAAACAGCACGATTATATTTTAAGATTCGTATACTTGGAAATTCATATCACGGCGGGCGGTTGAGAGTGAAAATCGGACTAAGAAACAGAAATATTTGAGAAAAGTTCCATACTTTCTAGGCTCTCCATGAAGTATCCATTTTGTCATCCAGAGCTGTTAAAGTTCCACTGAGAGTTTCCCATCCTTCTTAATCATTGGCTATATTATGCTCGAAACCGTCTTTTTGGTGGTGGAGACATAAAAACTTAGGGAAAAAACTCTTTCCACGTAGAGTGACAAAAAAAAAGTAGCTACAAAAGACTAGTGCATGCACAACATTTCTTTTAATTCGAAAACACTGGCGAAATGCCTAACTGCCATTAACTAAAATTCGGGGGTCAAAAATATAGGTCCTATCTGAGACCCGAAAATAGTATTTTAAATCGTTCGATTTGTTCTAATTGTGAACTTATTGGGCGTATTTGATTGCAGATTTCGTTTTGGGGGGATACGTAATGAGGTGGGATTATTAATGATGGGATGAATTATTTATTCATGTTTGTTTAGGATTGGGATTCAGATTGAGAATGGGGTGGGATTGTAAATAACATGTTTGTTTTGGCTAGGATTAGGATTGGGATTGAGGTGAGATTTTAGTCTTGTTATCACCAATCCCACGCGGACCCCCTCCTTGGGTTGGCTAATCCCATCAATTGGGGGGATTACTCATCCCATGGGATACCTAATCCACCCCAACAAAATCAAACAAAACACATTATTCTTGGTCCAAACCACTTTCGTTATTCCATCTCATGGCCCAAGCGGGCTATCAAACAGGGCCTTGAGTATGCGAAAAATCACACTAGAAGTAACCTACCAAATAAAATGAGATCAATATTTTTCCTACCCTAAAAGCGCTTAGAATAGAACTCTATCGATCTTGTTTTGCAGAAAATGAACTACTCTAAACAAATTTGGCTGAGTGATGCAACCTAGTACAGTATATTTGGAGAAATCAACGGAGCCAAAAGGTATATTTATTGAGATACATCAAAATGAGGTGTCTCGAAACTAGGAAAAGGAGCCCAGCATTGCCGTACAAGTTACTTCGAGCCAAACAAAACCCAAGGAACGTTATTGGATTTCGAGCATCTTCCACTGTCATGGAAACATCAAACTTGGAGATCAAAATGCCCTCCAAATGCCCCCACTTATATCATGGACTATTATAATAAACTCATCCCATTCTAATTCGTTTGTCTCTCGTACCATTCTAACAAGATAAAAAATCGCATATATATCTTATAAGTGACAATACTTTTTCTATGTCAAATAAATCTTGCTTGCTAGATCTCTATTATTAAAAAAAAATTGAATTCAAATGAACCTTTCTAATGAAAAAACAATTTAAAACTAATACGAATTCTAAAAAATGAACAAAAAATTTGGAAGAGGAAGCATATTCATATGATTGACACATGGAAATGGGACAAAGAATAATCACCTAAGCGAGAAAATTTTAAATACAACACTCTTTTGCAACGCTTTCTTTCTCATGAGGTGGGAACTATACATGTGAAATTCACGTAAAACGTTTCGAACAACAGTTGCATTGGAAATTTTCGCAGGATTTCGGGTGATTGGTTGACTTTTTGGCATTCTCGTAATTTTAGCCAAAGAAGGAGCCCTTTAAACCATCTCAGAGTGAACGACGAGTTTCGAAACATATCACGTGCGATGGACCACGTGTCAAAAAGCTACTCGTTTGGGAAGATTTTGACTTTTCGCATTCTGAATCGAACACGTGCGACGGCTACCAGTACCCCCGAAATTACCACAACGCAAAATCGTCCTCTCAAGTCTCACCTTTTCTAGTCACCCCAACCGCCATTACCAAAAGTTTCTGAAGAAATTGATTCAGAAACAGGCACCCAATAAGACAGTGACCATCAGCAGGACCCACAACGACCGCCAGGCAGGGGCGGAGCCATAATTTTGGATAAGTGGGGTCGAAAATTTGAACTATATATCATTCACTTTTTCTAGTTGCTAATTGAGAGGAACAATTAGATTAACAAGTTAATCGAAAAGTAGATATCCATTAATAAAAATATAGCTTCGATTCACAATTGACCTCGACGACTTTTCATATTTTGGAAATGATGGATGAAACTATTTTAATCACTAATGTTTTGAAACAACAAAAGACAGAGCACTAATTCCAAAAACGAACGAAACCAGGGCAAAATTAGAGATTGATTTGGGATGAGAAAGAGATGAAGAAGAGTTAGAGAAGTACCTATTTGGAAATGAAGAACAGATCTCTCCAAGAAACCTAGGTTTTTTTTAGCAAGAACGAATGAACCGCTGTTCACGTTTTGGGGATTTTGTGGGTGGAAATTCTATTTTGACTCCTTTTTTTCCTAAGTACAAAACCCTTATGTATTGGTTGGGGCAAAAATGAATTTTAAAGTGGGGTCAAATAAGTAAAAATGGGGTAAAATTTATACATATCCATAAGAAAATTTGGGAGGCAGCGGGGTCGGCTGCCTCCCCTTGACTCAGTGTGCCTCCGCCCCTGCCGCCAGGTGAGGACGACACCCCCCCCCCCCAATGGAGCATCACCGATCCCCAACTATCCGACCCGGACACAGATAAAACGGGTTTGAGACTTTTTAAACGGAAAAAAATGCCCCCACGTCATTGCCACTTGATATATGCGGTGGGGACTGGGGAAAGAGTTAGGCGTAATCTAATTTGTTTCACCACTACTAAATAATTAACGAACGCGGTTACGGGTACAGAGCTTTCTGCGCAGACAGCACGTACAGTGCGCATTTGGGCCCGTCTCGGATCTAACAAAGATAATCGGAGCCGCTCATTTTGTTTAATATATGTTTCTTAAGGTTCCTGCAAAAAATAAACTCCATCCGACATCGATAAGAATGCTTGCAAAGCATCCAAAACTTCTTTAGAAAATTTTCAAAGCAATTTTGGACGCTTCGCAAACGCTTTTATCGATGTCGGATGGAGCTGATTTTTGCAGGGACCTTAAGCAAAATATATTGAATAAAATGAGCGGCTCCGATTATCTTTGTTAGACCCGAGACGGGCCGAAACGGACGCTGTATGCGCTATCTGTTCAGGAAGCTGCTGTACCAGTAGCATTTTGGATAATTAACTCATAAACAAAGGCAACACTAACAGTGGATGTCGTATGACTTCTTGACTTTTTACGAATGAAGTTTCTGCAGCTTCGGATCAAAAAAACGAAAGGCAACACGAAAGGATTCCAATTCTCACTCTAAGTGGATAACTATGACGAAGTCGGATGGACTGAAAATCAGATATTGTATCGTACTCGTATTCCTACATTGTATGACATGTTAACATCAACGCTTCACGGGAGGATAGTGATTCTCGCAACTTTTATTTTCAGATCTAATCCAATATATCAAACACTCCACATAAAAATATTAGTGTATGCGTACCTGACGGCGGATTCCGCGAAGCGTTTACAGGGCTGGCGCTGGCGGAGGACGTGGAGGTCGCCGCCGGGGCAGAACTCCGTCAAGAGGCACGACCACTTGGGGGACTCCAAACTGGCGTAGAGCGTGGGCAGAAACGGGTGGTCCAGCATTTCGAGTATCTCCCTCTCCGTCGTCGCCCGCCCTTCCTTGTTACGGCCGGCGAGCTCCCTCTTGTCCATGACCTTGGCGGCGAAGAACGCGTTGGCGCCGGGGGCGCACTTGAGCTCGGCGAGGTAGACGGAGCCGATGTCGCCGGCGCCGAGGCGGTGGAGGAAGCGGACGTCCGTGAGGGAGAGGTGGCCGGAGGAGGGAGACTGGGATCTGGCGCAGCGGATGGCGTCCCAGCAGGGATCGCCGGAGGGAGTGTGGGCCTTGGTGGTGGTGGAGGAGGAGGAGGAAGCGGTCCAGGTGGTCTCGGAGCCGGAGGAGGTGCAGCGGTTGATGTCGTTGGTGGTGGTTGCTGTTGAGGTGGATGAGTTGAAGCTCAGGCTCTGTAAGTCGTCGGCGAGGTCGTCCAGCCATGGCTCCATTGGTTGGAGGAAATGGCTTTTAGAGAGGGGGGGGGGGGCGAGAGGATTTGAAGGATGAAGGGGGAGAGGAGGGGGAAGATTTGAAGGATGAAGGGGGAGAGGAAAAGGTCCAGTGTTGGGCCTTGGTTTGGGCCGTCATAGGGTCCTAACTAATCGTTGATTATACTCTAATTACGGCCTAATCCTATTTCTAGAACTTAATTCACGCCTTTTCAATAAATAAAAAATAACTTTTTTGATGCAAGATTGACAAAAAAATCCCTAGTATAAGCCTAAAAATGTGACAGTATAATATGCAGTATAGTACAAAATATTGTTTCTGATTTCATAACATAATCGGCTTTATTCACTTGCGTTGTCAGAACAACTCTTTCTCTCTCGGCACGATTTCGATCTTCAATAACTTTTCTCTCCATTTATTACTCTCTTATTTTTATCTATCTCCACTTACTACTTCCGAAGCGAACCTCCCATAAAAGCTTTACCAAACAAGCTCGACAGTTTTTAATTTTTACTTGAAAACCAAAACCAATTTTTAACTAAAAATAATAATCTACCCAACTGATTCTGGATAACTTTAAAAAAAAAAAAAAATAGACGTTTTTATGTTCAGAAGCAATTTCTGTTCTTGAACTCATTGGGAGAAATTTTTGGGTGTAAATAGGGTATTGTTAAAGTGGTACTTGTGCAGCATATCTGGGCCGTCCAAAAATGCAACCGACTGTCCAGATGCAAAGGTACCAAACAGATTTTAAAAAAAAGAAAAAAATTGAAAAAACTATTTCGATCCGAACCGTCGGTTGCTCGACTCAAACGGCTCAAATGCGCTGCACGATTACCTCGTGATAGGCTATTTGTAAACAAAAATTGCTTTTGAATGGGAGGAGGTTTGTGAAGATCCATACATGGCCATAAAACAAAGATCCACACATGGTCATAACTTTCAATTCATCAACTACCCGACAATGCACAAATAGGTTCGTGGAGCCTATTTCAAGGTTTTACGGAAATAACTCAAATTGTTGATTAATTTTGAAGTATTTCTTTTAGTTTAAATTGTTCATTAATTTTGAAATATTTTTTTAGTTTTCCTGTAAAAATTATTCCAATCGAATAGTCGTAAGTAGTTGACCCAATGTTTTATTTTTTATTGAGGATCTTTGAATTTTTTTTTTAAAAAAATAGAAAATTGGATCAAGCATACACTATTGAATTGAGCTAATTTTCCAATGCTACTCGAACATTTATGTTAATGTTAATTAACAGCTCCGTTCATTTGTGCGGGACAACAAAATAGTCCCACACACCCATCTATGTTCAATCTGTGATCGGCTCATCTATACAATTAGGTGTTGGGGCATAATCCGGTGTTCCACATAAATAATCCAAATTATACATTAGTTTTCAAATATTTTTTAATGTTAATTAAAAATCAACTATGGGATAACTGTAAGTATTTGATCAAATTGTCATTTTTTAAAAAATTCATTCAAATTCTGACTTAATTCTGAATGAAAAATCGCAAGTTGGATTAAGCATTTACAATTATCCATTTTAGCTAATATTTTGCAAGACGACTCAAAAAACATTTTAAAGTAAATGATCACGACTCATTTGTGTGTCAGAAAGTCTGTCCACACAGACATTTCACGCATAGATTGTGCACATACGGAGTATTTTTTGTAGAGCCCACCATGGGTCTCACACAAACGATTTGAGCCGTTTATTAAATGTAAAACACTTTTTCAAGGGTTCTCGTGAAAAATCAGCTCAATCCGATACTTATAGATGCTTGATCCAATCATTTAACTTTTCATTATTTTGAGGTCTCAATGGAAAGTTAGATAATTGGATCGAGAACTTATAGGTATTGAATTGTGTTGATTTTTCAAGAAAAACTAGTTTACATTTAATGAATATTGGAGCTCATTTACCGATGTTCATTGGAGCTGATTTTTTACAGGGCCCCATAAAATAATATTCAAAAATTTATGGATATTTTTCTAGATTTTTGTAGGATCCGAAATGAGTCCAAACACATTTTTCCTTGCGTGGTTTCCTGCAAATCTTCCTTGCGATTAGAATTTCCGTTAAAAGAAAAGGAAAGGGGTAGCGGAGGGGAAATAAACAAATAAAAAAGAGTTTTTTTTGGCTATGTTGAAGAAATAAACTTTATTTCTGGTGTTGAAATTTATAGCATATATTAGGGTTGGGCCAGCTTTTCTCCATTATTTGTCCTGGGTAGCTCAATATTTTATCATAAAACACGAGCATCTTCTTGAGAGTATATTTTATTTGGGCCTAAATTTGTGAGACAACTCCACAGAGAATCCGAATTCTACATTAATAACAAAACCGAAACTGTATAATCTCACTTCTTAGAAGAGAAAAAAAATGCAATGAACTCCATTTATGTAAGCGTCATTGTACAGATATCGTTATAATCTCACTTAATGGAAAATAAAAATAAAAAATGCTAGCACCATCAGGAGCATAATTATTTGAGTCAATTTCATGTACAATGTGGTTTTAATACCACGACAATACAAGGAGCTTTTAATGTTGTGGATCAAATGAACTCATAAGTCCTTGTCAAAACTATTACTCCAGATTGAGAGTTTCTTGACTTGTTAAACCGAAAAAGATTCCTAAAAGTTTCTCTTTCTGCATGTACTTATATGGCCAGTCTGTTACGGGAACAGGGTGTGTGCTGTGCAATATTGGTGCACAGCACAGCACACTGTGTTGTGCACGTTTTACGGGGCTCATCTTGGGTCCTATTATTTGATTAGAAACGTTTATTTTTTTTGCTTATTTCGTTGAGTACGAAGTACATGTAAAAATTTAGGTCGATCGGACATTGATAACTATATTTTCAAAATGCATTTTTCTTCGAAAAGAAACAGCTGTAGGTGATTTTTTTTTTTTTCAAAACTTTAAGTTAAATGCTCACTGATCAAGTATTAGTACGTATATCGACCTAATTTTACCGTGGACTACGTACTCGACAAGAAGAACAAAACAAAATGGTTGAGATCAAATAATTGAACCCGGAATGGTCTCTGCAATGCGTGCACAACACTTGCTGTGCATTGGTGCACAACATAATTAAACCTCATTCCCATCTGTTATAATCACGGACGGAACTAGGATTTTGAAAACACGGAGGCCAAATTATGAACAACAAGATTTTGATATTTTAAGGTTTGAAAATCCAATAGTTATACAGAGGTTTTGGTTTTAAGGAAGGTTTTTTGAGTAATAAGTGGAGAGAGATAGAAAGAGAAATGAGACTAATAATTAAAGAAAAACTTATAGAAAATCGTGTGCAGATAGAAATTGGATTTTGAGACCCAAAAAAACACATTCTTAAAGTATTTAAATGTCTATATAATACTCACTACAAAATACAATATCTAAGTTTTCTTAACAAATAAAAAAGCAACTATTATTAATATTAATATTTGAAAGAAAAAAAAACAGGACAACGCGGGGCCCATATGCCCCAACATACATCGTCTTTGGTTACAATTATGTCCAAAGTTATCAATTCCATACCGGCAAGCGTACCGTTTTCTTTACTGAGATGGTACGTACCAGTATTGGTGTATATCTCGATACCGTTCCGGATTGACCATAAACATTTTTTTTTAAATGGCAAAAATTTATTAAGAATGTTGTAGACACCCTAATTTGAACTTATTAATTAACCTTAATTTGTGGCCTTAAGAGCATCTCCAGTCTTAACCTATTTTAAAACCCAAACTCAAAATTTGGGTAAAATTATCAAAAACTCATCTCTAATCATGACCCAAATCTTTGTTCATTTTTGGATTTTACCCATTTTCTTCCCCAAATTTGAGACAAACCAGTCTCAAACCCAAAAATGTGCATTGTTCAAGAAGTTTTTTAGCAAATGGCCGGTAAACTTGCTCTAATACCTTAGAACTATTTATGACTTATCCCATTAAACAATGATTATTTCTCTCTCTTTCTCTCTCCAATGGAACTCTAGTACTGGATGAATAGTAAAGTTTTATAATATTTTATAAGGAAAGAGATGGTAATAGAGAAGATTAGTGTAGAGTTAAAAAAAATTTGAATAGGTAAAATAAAAAAAATGAACTGTTAAGTAGCTACAATACACAACTATTGGTCTACATGCTCTTACCTTTTAGCTAGTCATCATTTTCTTTCAAGTTTTCTTGAAACTTCAAATATACCATATGCTACTGTTTAGAGTTAAAGGTTTCCATGCTAAAATACTACTGAGGTCACAACTCAAAAGCTACAGTGTCGGGTGGGTACGGGGTATCACGTGGCGTCATTCGATGCATTTGGGCCGTTCAAATGTATTTTGCACAATTCGGATTAAATACAATTTATTACTGTTAAAGAGATTTTTTTAATCCGGATCGTCTAAAATACTTTTGGACGGCCCGGATGTGCCGAGCGGATATCACGTCAGACGTACCCACTTGGCACTAAAAAATCAGAAAGTCTAGGTACACGGCAAGAAAATGCGGTGACCGTCCACCGCGAGCCTATTGGGGCCTTCTCCGGGCTCCAAAAAAATACAAAAAAATATTTGTAAATTTTAAAATAATATTTATGGGACTCTGTAAAAAATTAGCTCTAATGGATATCGGTAGCTATGTTTTTTGGAATTCGTAAAGACGAAACTGTTTAGTTTTGCAGTTTCGTCCCTAAAAATTCAAAAAAAAATATCTATCGATATCCATTGGAGGTGATTTTTTACAGGGTTCCATAAAATATTATTTTTAAATTTAGGAATATTTTCCTGTATTTTTTTGAGACCTACAATAGACGTGCGGTAGACGGTCACTGCAAAATCCATGCGGTGACCGTACTGTTGCTCCTGAAAAATTTCTCCTCTTGGAATCAATGCTGATAAAGGGTGAGTCGGCTGTGCCCTCGATGTGAAAGTTGGAAAAATATTTCTCTATCTCTAGACAAAATTGTAACAAGTGAGGAATCACCCAAAGTACATACACAACCTACTCGCAAAAAAGCGAGCATCTACACGAAAACTATCCATCTGTAGTACACATTCAAATCACTGAAAGTACTTTCCTATTTTTTAGTCCTTTTTTGTGTGAACTTTACTGCACCCACACAAAATCATACCAAGTTTTTTTTTTTTTTTTAACTTAACCATTTCATTGCACGCAAATAAATCCAAACATAAGGCAGAGTCTTTATAAGCAGTCAAGCCAAAAAGGCTAAAGCAAAACAACGCAAAGTAAGAAAGCGAACAATGCTACAAGAAACAACAATACTCAACTCCTATGCAAGACTAACTCGAAACCAGAATACTGGAATGCACATTCCAGCTCCTAACCAACAGTCTATTCTCATTGCTAGGCTTTATCTTCCTCTAAGAACACATACAAGCTCTGACTTCGTCTGCAATCTTAGACCATAAGCTTTCAGCAGAAGTGCTTATTCTTTGGAACACCCTAGCATTCCTCTCCCTCCATATCCAATAGATGGATGCAGCTAAGGACAGTTTATAAGTCCTTTTGGTATAAGAGTTCGTCCTCATATGAGTGCATAATAAATCAATTTCCCTAGCCAGCCCATAACAAGGCCTAACAATGTTGTTTTTGCCAAGCATACGAGTGCACACATACTTGGAGTAATCGCAATCAAAAAATAAGTGCTCATGAGACTCATCTTCCAAGCAACAGAGTGTACAGGTTGCATTCACCCCTAGACCCCATCTTAGAAGTCTAACCTTAATGGACAATTTGCCTAGGAAAGTTAGCCATTCAATAAAGGCCCATCGAGGGACATTGTGAGAGAACCACACACCTTTAGCCCACGGGACCACGGGATACACAGTACGCGGGGCATTCCATGCAGATTTAAGTGTAAATTTTCCACTACCATTCAGAGACCAACGCACAAAATCAGAAACATCAGTATTTGGGATCAAGCTAGGGGAAGTACCAGCCATGATCTCTTTGGTGATTACATTTCTAGGGCAAGGCCATTTCCACATGCCATTCTGAATGATAGAATCCACTTTAGCTTAGAGGGATCCTCCTAAATTGAAAACAACAGATTTGCCAAATCTCTGGTATAAAGGCCCAAGAGAGTGCCAATTATCAAACCATAAGAAGGTAGCCCTGCCATCCCCAATTACACACTTTATCCAAGATTGGACATCAACTCGTAACTTGAAAATTTTCCTGATGGTCCATGAAACTTCATGTGGTATCTTAATCATACCAAGTTAATTCTGACGTTAAGCATATATGCATGTTAAGCGATATTATGCATCGATCGATCATCATGTTTCGTTTCTTTTTTCTTCTACTCTAACCCTTTTCTTGGAGACTTTAACCAGTATGAATATTGATCATGTTCGAAGGACTTATTAACGCGTTGGAATCACGCACTCGAGTCAGGGCCGGTTCTAGGTCAAATATTAAATACTATTCATTTGCACCGAATCGGTAAAAATAGCTGTCGGCCAGGAGGACCATAGCTAGTTGAGGTCGTGAGGAAGATAACTATACGTACGTGGTAGTTGAAGAGCGTTGGTGTATTTGAGTTAGGTTCGGTGGATGAAAATGAAATGCAGGTTTAAGTTTCACCACCAAATTTTCCAGCATTTATTCAATTAGTTTTCACAAGGCATCAGTTTCTTGTTTTTTGCCTGCAGGCCAAGCCCACATTTTCAGTCATTGTCAACTTAAAGGCAATTGTAGACAGCTAAAGGATTTTAATACATCACTGTTCCAACAATAGATTGCTTTGAAACCTCTACGAGTACCGTATTAAGTTTGAAATTTACCTTTCCCACTTTTTTATGGTTAAAACCGAGATGGAAAATAATTTACCACAAACTTAATTTTTTGGTTTTAGATCTCGGTTTTTGTCTACGATGTCCTTACCATCACAGTCTAGGAACGTGATTGAAAGATGCAGCTTTTTTTTTTTTTTTGCAATTGGAAAAATGCCCGAAGGCTAACCCGCCTGTAACTATTCACCTGAAGAAAATGAGTACGCAAATTGTTCCGGCCTTTACCGCTGCTGAAGGGGAGAGGATCGGTTGTCGTTCACTAATGGGAGATTTGATCCAAGTGAAAGAAAATTATTTAGGCAAGTTTCTTGTGTCTACCATTATACATCAAGGTACTTGGAAACCGGCCTAGACCTCGGAGTATGGCCACAAGGAAAATTGTTGCATGTACCCCCTACTTTGATCCCAAACATTGTTATTCCTAATTCGGTTAGGTGGATCTTAACTAAGGATGGCAAGTTTTCTGCCAATTCTGCTTGGCAGGCTTTGAGGGCTGTTCTTCATAAGGTTCCAGGCCGAAAAGTGTTTGGTTTCCCCACCATGTTCGTCATTGGGCCTTCATAGAGTGGATTGCTTTTATGGATCGTCTTTCTACAAAGGACAGGTTGCTTAACTGGGGAATGGGAATTGATGCTAATTGTGTCCTCTACCTTAGTGCCATGGAATCCCATGAACACCTATTTTTTGAGTGTCCATTTTTTAAGGAGGTTTGGAAAATGGTATTAACAAAGAATCAAACTGCAAGAAATGTTTTGGGGCTGGCTGAGGAAATTGATTGGGTGTGTTCTCGAGATGATTGGTGCCTCTATCCCTCGCAGAATCTACAAACTCTCGTTGGCAGTTTCTATCTACAGGATTTGGCACGAAAGGAATACCAGAATATACCAAGGTAAAGCTCTTCCTACTCCTCTCCTGGGCTCTCACATTATTAATGAAGTTCGGGTATGCCTATGCTCTTGGAGAGGCCTCAAGCGGATTGATGGGAACTGTTTGCTAGCTGATATCTGGGGCTTAGATTCGAGGATTTTTAGTTCCTAGCTGGTTGTCGTTTTGGCTAGTTTTGTTGTTTTCTATTAGCTGGTGCTTTGGCTTTGGTTCTCTTTTTTTCCTTGTTAAGGCTCCTTAATGGTAGCCATTTCAGAGTTTGTATTGGAAAACTCTGTTTTTTCTATTTGTTTGCTTTATAAAGTGGTTAATTTATCCCAAAAAAAGTTTCTTGGGTGTATAGGTAGTAAGACGTAGGGGCTTTGCTGTGCCATGAATCACAGCAACCCCTACCCACACCCACAAATGGCACTGTTTTGGGAAAAAAATATCCTTATCTTTTCTATTTGCAATCCTATGTAGCAGAAATGCGATTATAACAGCCCTAGAAATAAAAATTAATTAGGCCTTTTTAGAATAATATGATCAGAACAATAAAATCTTCGCACTGGTTCAAAAGGATTGAAAATTAGAACAATTAATTTTTTAACCATATTTTTAATATATAAACCGGCTAAAAAAATTAAGTGTTCCAATTTTTAATCTGTTTGAACAAGTACAAAGATTTTATTATTCTAATCATATTATTTTAAAGAGACATAATTACCTTTTGTCTCTAAGGCTCCAATAATCATGTTTTTGCTCTACAGGATCCTAAATAAAGAGCAGGTACTTAATTATGAGAGTCCAAGAGACAAAATTTAATTATGATCCTTTAGAATAATATATTCAGAATAATAAAATCTTTGTACTTATTCAAAAGGATTAAAAATTGGAGCACTGAAAAATTTTAAACTATTTATATATGCACTTAATTTTTTTAGACTATTTTATATATTAAAATATGGTTAAAAAATTAACTGCTCCAATTTTTAATCCGTTTGAACTAGTGCGAAAATCTTATTATTCTAAAGATGCATAATTAAATTTTATCTCTAGGTCTGTTATAATCACATTTCTGCTCCACAGGATTGCAAAGAGAAATTGTAAAGATGTTTTTTTCCCAAAACAGTGCCATTTATGGGTGTGGGTAGGGGCAACTGTGCTTCATGGCTACGTTGGTTTTTTTTTTTGGTCAATCAATGGGAGGGAATAGGGGAAGGGGTGTTGCAATTTGCAGCGATGAGACTCGAACCCAGGTATTTTACCTAGTAAAGAAGTGCTACAACCATTAGGCTAACCCCTTGGTAAACAATCCCTTTTTGAGGATTGTTTTCAAAGGAAACTTGCTTTAATCTTAACCAATTATAAAGTTAGTCCCATTCCGCTTTCTAAAATAAGTACTTAAAAAATAAAGACTTATTTTTAAGTTTAAAAATAATAAAATTTAAAAAATAATTTTTTAATTTTTTTGTAGGGTTTGATAGATATCATCGAAATTTATCAAATAAGATTCATATTGTATATTTTTTTTTAATTTTAGTAAGCCTACTATTTTTTTAAGTTTGAAAATTGCAAATAAGTATTTATTTTTTAAGAACCAATAGTGGAACGGGTTTTGGTAGTATAATTATTTTCGGACTAATTATAAACTCTCTTTCCTAGCTCCTTTTCCTTACTCATCTACAAAGGCAGATTGGTAGCTAAACAATTCCCATTTTGAGATTTGTTTTCATAGGAAAACTTGCTTTAAGCTTTAAAATTAAGAATTTTGTTACCCATAATATCGTTTCTTTCCTTCCAAACTTTCTGATGGGGATGGTACGTATATAATAATTCCTTTTAGGAATAAGGAGTTAGGGCTAATTAGGATATTTTGTGGAGTTTATTAAATTAATGAATGGAAAGAGAATGGGACACTTGTCGCTCCCACATTTTCCCTTGCGAAAGTGACTTTGCATTAATATTTAGTATATATTTTATCTAGTTTGCGAGAATTTGTGTTGCAGAATTCCAAAAGCTACATAAACACAGCTTTGAAATTTTGGGAGTTTCTTTCATTTTTCGGGTTATCAGAATATGTTGATTCTAAAAATCAATTATGTAGAATTTTTCACACACATTAAAATTTAATTTTTGGAAGCTAGAATCTAAAAATCTGTCAAAATAATCTTTTGGAAACACCCATCTAACAAGAACTAAGCCGCAGGGTTGTTCAGCTAAATAAGACACTTGGCTTTTTTTTCGTCCTTATTTAAATTTTTTTTTGCATTTATTAGTTTTTTGTCAATTTTTGGGAATTATTGTTTTTTCACGACAAGAGGAATCTAAAAAGTAAAAAATTACAATCGAAATCCAATTTTTTTAAATAAAAACGAAAAAATTGACTTATTGGCTTATTTTTGTCTTTATTCAAAAAAAATTAGGTTTTGATTGTAATTTTTTGCTTTTAGATTCCCTTCGTCATGACGAAACAATAATTCTCAAAAAATTGAAGAAAAACTAACAAATGCGAAAAAATTTGAATAATGACAAAAAAATAAGCCACTCGGCTTATGTAGCCGAACATGGTTGCAATTATGTTATAGATCTCTTGAGATGGATTGGGGTGGATTTGGCTTTAAAAATCAAATAGCAACTTATTTTTTTGTCTATATTTAAAAAAAATTGCATTGGTCAGTTTTGCATTAAACTTTTGTGACTTATTGATTTGTCTCAGGGAGAGAAATCAGAAAAATATAAAATTTTGATTGAAACTCATAATTTTTTTCAAAAAAAACAAAATAAGTAAAAATAAATTGTCTTTTTGACTTATTTTTGTCTTTATTTAAAAAATTATGAGTTTCATCTTACTTTTTTACTTTTCCGATTCCTCTCAACGAGACGAATTAATAAATCACAAAAGTTTAACGCAAAATAAATAAATGCAAAAAAAACAAATTGAATAAAAACCACAAAAATAAGTTACCTGACTTTTTAATCCAAATTAACCTCAAGTAAGAGATCACTGTTGGTTTTAAATTCACTTTGGTCCTTAAAGCATCGGCCCTAATTTTTGCTGGTAATGCTTTGTTATATTATATTAATTGTGGTTCCATCATAACCCAATGCTATGGCTTTTTTTTTTTTTTTTGAAACCCTTCGTTAAACCTAATTTATTTTATCATAGGGGACTTGGGAAGGGAATGAGTGCTTACGGGAATCGAACCCGCCTATGTGACAAAAGTGTGCCATTCTATTTGACTAATGTATAATGTTTGATTAAATAATTTGGTAATCCTAATCATGTAAGTTGAGTGGTGCCTAATCATCAGTCTTCCGATTTTGTATGCAAAACTAATACAAATTTGGTTTGGGTGCATTTTAATTTTGAGCACTACAACACGATCCAAGACAGATTGCAGTAAAAGCAGTTTTGTCCCTATATATACTTTTCCCAATTTTTCAAATGCATCCGTTCATGATCATTATGCTTTCTTATAGAGCTTTCCATCATTGCCTCGTACAATCTATATTATATATGTGACAAGGGAGCCTTTGAATCTATTTGACTAATCATGATAATAAGTTTGATCCGTTTTGGGTATTCAGAATTAAGCCCTAATCGCTTAAGTTAAGCGGTATATATAACTCCTCTTTAAACATTATTCATCAACATTATATGTGCGTGTTAGCAGCACAAAATGATTCTCGACAAAAATATGTACCATACAATTTTGTAGGGAGGAAGTGTGCGTATAAGTGTTTTGTGTCTCTCTAGCATTGGCGTAAGTGAACTGTCTTTGACTTCTGATTAAAAGCTCTTACCAACAAAACCCAAAAAAAAGAAAGAAAGAAAACAAAGAAAAGGAGTGAAAAAAGACAACAAAATAAAGTGAATTGGTGGAAAACTTAATAATGGGCCGAACCAGTATCTGGGCCGAAGCTATATTGTGTTATTGTAGGCAAGCCGAATTCTACAGCTAATGTTCCTCAGTCTTGGCCCAGCCCGGAAAGCTTTAAGACACTGGGCTAGCAAAAGAATTATACTCCTTGGGAAAATGACGGCAATGACGTGTTTTGATAATTAATACCCGCTAAAGACATTTTCAGCATAAATACCAGTTAAAGACAGCATTAACGCTGAAAATATCTTTAGCGGATATTAATTATCAAAATACGTTATTGGCCGTCATTTTTCCTAAACAAATTGTTTGACTTATCAAAGTAGGATCGATAGAAATAAACACTTTGTTCTTTTTAAAGTTTTCAGAATTTTTTTTTAACTCTTTGCACGACTTTTAATAAGTTTTTCGATCTCTCTACCCGTTACTTCAAAAAAAAAAA
Organism: Rhododendron mucronatum var. ripense; assembly: GCA_019656295.1. Classification (NCBI taxonomy): domain Eukaryota; kingdom Viridiplantae; phylum Streptophyta; class Magnoliopsida; order Ericales; family Ericaceae; genus Rhododendron; species Rhododendron mucronatum. The sequence goes on from BPLT01000001.1 coordinate 12,594,238, forward strand.
AACACACACACATATAATTAATGAAGATTTCGATTGAATAAAGACCAACAAAAGTATGCAATGCGAATATAGTCTAAGCCAGCTGCCGTACAGAGACTAGGACGACTCGCTTCGCTTTTCTCTGCATGAAGGGCGGCTACCAATTAGTGGGGGCGGGGGGCAAATCAAAATAGAAAAACTAAGGCTCCGTTCCAGAAACTTTCTTAAAAAATAAGTACTTATTTTGTCATTTCTCAAAGAAAAATAAGAAGGTTTGATAAGTAAGAAAATAACGAAAATAAGAAATAATTTTTCAATTTTTTTCCACAAAATCCAAAGAAGCAACTTATTTCACATTTTCAAACTCAAAAATAACGAAAATAAGAAATAATTTTTCAATTTTTTTGCATCGTATTAAAGATCCCAATGAGATCTATCAAACAAGATCCATATTGATAGGAAAATTATTTGCGTAAGCACATGATTTTTGAGCTTGAAATTGTCTTCTCAAAAAATAAGTAATTGTTCAATCTTTTGTGGAACAACCCTTCTTATTAGGGGTGAGCATGCTCCGGATTGGTTCGGTTTCATACTAAATCAAGAACCAAACCAATACTTACGGATTATGAATTTGGAGAACCAAACCAACCCACAAAAAGCGTAAAACCAAACCAATCCAAACCATTTAAATACGGTTCGGTTTCCGTTTTAAACCACGGTTTGCTTTGAACTAAGTTATTGTCTTCAAAAAATATTTAAAGAACTTAACATTATGAAGATAAATTTAAAAAAATACATATATTTAAATCAATTCCATTCAAATTATTAAAACACACTAATATTAACCAACTAATTAAGAGTAGGAAACCAAAAATTGCCTCAAGTCTTAAACTAAGAAAATAAAATGCTAGTAAGTCATTTAAATGAACCAACTAAGAATACCAACTATTAAACATCTTAAGATAGTTTAACCAAATAAAAGGCCAAAAATAATTTTTAAAACTATTGAATTGAAATGAGGTAGCAAAAGGGCAATAGTAGCAGTATGGTAGAAACCAACTTGTGATATCACTCTACATCAAAGTTCATATCATTATCTTGAAAATGAAGGAAAATTAAATATTGCAGTGAATTTAATGAAATCAATAAATTAATAAAGTAGTTGACTAAAAGCTCCCATATTTATTGGGTGAATCATAATTAATTTATATATATGTGTGTATGTATGTATTATACGGTTCGGATCGGTTTGGAACCATAACCGTAAACGTGAATCCATAAACCAAACTATATAACGCGGTTTCTAATTTTTTTAAACCATGACCGAACCATACTACTAAAAATCCAAACCAAACCCTCCGGTTTGGATTGGATTGGATTGGACTGGATTCGCGGTTTGACGGATTTTTTGCTTACCCCTACTTCTTATTAGACAAAAAATAAGAACTTAAACCCGTTCTGGAACGGGGCCTAAGGCTAAGTTCCGGCTAAAATTTTTGGATTTCTCTTATTTTTTTGCGTTTGTTAGTTTTGCGCCTAAACTTTTGTGGATGGGCTTTTTGGGTTTTATCTTGAATATTTAAAGAAATATTTGGATAAAAGTCATAAGTTCTTACTTTTCCGATTCATCTTGGCGAGACGAATTTGTTAGAACATGTGTGAACGTTGAGTCCCACATCGGATAAACAGAAAAAGAGTTGGACCTTAATATACAATTGGATGGCTCACCACTTACAAGGCTTAGCCTTTTAAGTGGATATGAGTCATTTAATGTATATTGGGCCCAAGTAATGTGCGGGACTCTTTGCCGTTTCTCCCATACAAATTGGGCCTTGAGCACGCAGTGGCGGGTTGATGCATCGGACGAACTCCCAACAAATGGTATCAGAGCCGTTGGTTGACGATCTATGGGAAGACTCTCAGCGCACCATTGAATGGGTTTGCACAGAAGACACTCGTGGAGCGGTATAAAGTCCAAAAAGGTGACTCCCGATGAAGCAATGTGGCTCGATGTTGGAGTGCCGTATTGGATGGCTCATTGTCGATGGAGTTGACTCGTCGGGGAGCATGGTGCTGGTGAATGAGCACGTTGGCTCTCAATGGAGTTCTCGTCGGGGAGCATGGTGCCGGTGACTAGGCACGTTGGCTCTCAATTGAGATGATTCTGAATCGATTGAGTGGGTGCAGAATAAGCTCAGTTCGGGAGATAGGGTTGAGAGTATTAGATCAGAATCAAGGGGGAGCTTGGATGCAGAGAGAGGTTAAGGCCCAATATTCGGTTCACACATGAGGGGGAGATTTGTTAGAACATGTGTGAACGTTGAGTCCCACATCGGATAAACAGAAAAAGAGTTGGACCTTAATATACAATTGGATGGCTCACCACTTACAAGGCTTAGCCTTTTAAGTGGATATGGGTCATTTAATGTATATTGGGCCCAAGTAATGTGCGGGACTCTTTGCCGTTTCTCCCATACAAATTGGGCCTTGAGCACGCAGTGGCGGGTTGATGCATCGGACGAACTCCCAACACGAATTAATAATCTATAAAAAGTTAACCGCAAAACTAACTAACGTAGAAAAAATTTGATTAAGGATAAAATAAGAAAAAACCCAAAAATTCCAAAAAGCTCTTAGCGGAACTTAACCTCAATCACATTCTTATTAGACATTGTTGGACTCCTCAATTTTTAATTTGTTTGTAAACCTATCAACTATGAATTTAAGTGGGTAAAATAAAATGCAAGCACAACGGAAAAACAATAATTTGAGGCACGAGATTTTTATCAACGCAAATCTAATTAAAGAGGCTTGAGATATTTTTTGTAGCGAGAAACTGCTGTTTTTGTACGATTTTAGTATTAACGCAACCCACTTGAACTAAAAATTGAATTTAAATTTGTATAATTCATCTTTTAATTGGTTATGTTACAAGAACATATAGGATGTGATAGCCGTATGAGCTAGAAAAATAGGTATAAAAAACATATAATTTTTATCTAAAAAACCATGAAAAATTAATGTGATCTAAAATTTCCAGTGTAAGTACGTAGTTGGCTGTCACTCAAGTTTTTCGTCTCAAACATGTTCTGAGTTTCGACCTAACACATACAATCGCACGAAAAAAAAATCAGGCAACAACACAAATGAATTAACAATACTGACATTTTTACGTGGTGTCGTAAATGTGTAATTAGGTGCATGCTGCATGCACGACGTGCAGCTTGCGTATGACATGTGGTACCCCTATTTAGGTTTTGGATGAATCCGAACGTGGTTAGCAAAATAACCTAGTAAACTAAATACTAAATCAGACTAAATTACGACTAAATCAGAGTTCATAAAACAGAAATTCAATGGCCACAGACCGAAGGAATACCGATCTTGAACCGACGGCTACTTGGGGCCCATTATAGGTCCCGCACAAAAAATCTGAGCCGTCCAGTAATATTTTTTGAGAAAAACCCGTGTGATTTTGCAAAAAATCAACTCAATTCGATACCTGTAACTGTAAGTGCTCGATCCAATTTTCTCATTTGTCATCTAAATTTAAGATTTTTTTTAATAAATTATTAAAGGATTCAAATTTTCCGTACAAAATCCGTAATGAGCCTCGCGTCACCGTCAATACAAAATCAAGTATCCCCGGTCGGTGGCCGTGACGGTGGCTATAGAAGGCAACTTGACAAACCCAAACAAAACTCCAACTGTAGTGGGCACAAACAAGGCCCGTATTTTTGGGGGTGTTGGTGGATGAGAATGGGATTAATCACTCAACTCTCGATTTCTGAGATCTCTGTTGTTATGTTCTTGGTCATTGAGGAGGGGGGGAACCCTTTTGACTTTGATAATGGGTATATTTTACTACTTTACTTTTAGGCATCATTCTTGGAGAAATCTATTACTACTCCTTTCATATGGTGCTGCTGCACTGCCCTCCTATTATTATTTTTAATAATACACTTCACGACTTTCCATGCAAAAATCATGAGTTTGGCCAACAAAGTTAACACATTCAATTGATTGGGACCTCTTTTTTTCTTTTCTTTTTTTTGGGTTTTCAAAAGGAAAGGTTTTTAAACTTGCCGAGCTCTTTGGTTTTATCTAGGGAGGAAAACTTATTCATAGATGAGTTGTGAATAAATTTTGCGGTACTCAATCTCGGCCGTCTAAAAGTATTTTGGACGGTCTAGATAAAAAATAATCTATTAATGTTAATAGATTGTTTTTAATCCAGACCGTCCAAAACAGTTTTGAATGGCTGAAATTACCGCTCCGCCATGAATAAGTTTCTCTCTCGTCTAAGAAAAGGTTTTCAAATCCTATTCATTTGATTAATCAAAGGGTTTTTAGAATGCTATATCTGAAATTGTAGGATATGCATGCTTTTATGTTGCGTTAAAATTGAACAAGTGGTTTTGACTGTCGGGAACAAATATCTCTCTCTCTCTCTCTCTCTCTCTCTCTCTCTCATGGCGTGTTTGGAGGGAAGGACACGAAAAATCATAGGAGTATGTGTTTTCATTCCTTATTGTTTGGTTTCTAAAGGATGAAAAAAAAGGTCTTACCAAAACGGATTCGAAAATTCGTCTTCCTTTCATTTTCTTTCTTTTTGTAGCTGCTTTGTTGGAGTCTAACGTCTTATTTTAGAAAACCATTAAACGGGGGCGAAAAAACGTACTATTTTGGATCGAATTGCTCCTTCTATTCAATCTATTGAATGAAGTATTTTTTTTTTTTCAGTTGTACAACAATTGATTTCATAATTGGGATCTTAGACAAAGTTCTTTTTTTTCCCTGGTCTCTGAACACAATAAAAATGGTACTCACTTTTTCAATTGTACAACAATTCAGATTTCTCAATTGGGATCTCAGACAAAGTTCTTTTTCCCCTGGTGTCTAAAAACAACAAAAATGGTACTCACTTGCAAATAGTATGTTTTCTTTCCAACATCATGATTTTTCAATAGGACCATTTATATGGCTCTCAATTTTTGCTCTGGTAAATTTTAATAATTTAAGATGTTTCAGAAATATGCTTACAATTTCACTCTCATTCAGCTAGCACAGACACTACTTAGGCTCCGTCCGTTGAAATTCTTATTTTAAAGTGCTTATTTTCCGCTTTATGAGACAGGTGATTCTCTCACAATACATCACCTTAAATTTAAAACTAAAATATACTAAGTACTCCCTCCGTCCAAAAATAAATGTCCGCTCCATAAAACGAGAACTTCAAAATAATACAAAATTTTCAAAAAAAATCAAACTTTTTTTCAACAATGTACCAGGATATCAATAAATTCTTTTAATTTATGAAAAAAATTTATTTATTTTAGAAAATATATTAGTAATTTTAAGTTATCGTTTTGCGGACCGGACATTTATTTTAAAACAAAAATAGTACTTATTTTAATTAGTGGAATGGACCTTACGGAACAAAGTACTCCACATAGAATTCATTTCCTCCAAAAGAATAGTAGTAGTAGCAGTACAATTTTGGGATATGAAACAAAAAAAAAAGCATGATAATTATTCACATTCTCTTTCCCCACCATCCAATAAACTTGGAAATTACTAGCAAAGGAGAAACTATGGTCGGGTTGGTGCTGTTCAGTAAGTCGTGCTGCATACCTTTGAATCGTCGGATCGTACATTTTATGGTTCGGATCTCATCTTAGCAATCAACAATTAAGAATCATTTATTATCGAGATGAGATCCGAACCGTTAGATGCACGATCCGACTGCTCGGAGACGTATAGCACAGTTCTGCACATACTAGTATACAATACCATCCCCAATTCGTGAAACTAGGGTCTGCCCTCCGCCTTCCTTTTTGTGTCAAATTGTCTATGTCCCCGTGGAAGGAATGGAAGAAGGGTTCCAATTTTGAAAGATCCCCCGAGACAGCACAGCAACCGCCCAATTTAATCCCATGTACCACTGTCCACTCTAGTGTCTGTACCGCCACCGCCAACACTCCCCCACTCTCTCTCTCTCTCTCTCTCTCCTCTTTCTTTTTTTCCGCCAATTCACAGACATAGGAGCAAAGGAACAGTGATACTTCTCGTGATTTGCAGCTCTACTACTGTTGTATTTTCAGCTCCTTTTCCCCCCGGCTCTCTCTCTCTCTCCATTCAATCCCCAAACAACATCACCTTCCTTTTCCCGTGCCCTAAACAGTCTCCCCTCCTCCTTTTTCTCTCTCTCTCACACGCTCTCGTTCCATCAAACCCTTAACAGTACGCACCTTTTGGTTGAACTGTCTTACGAGCACAGTCTCGGTGGTTGGGGTCGCTCTGGTCTTGTTTTCTGGTAACTTCTTCATCTCTGGGCATTTTTTCTCTTTTGTAATATTATTATTATTTTTGTACTGATTGTGCTGAATCGCTGAGGTTCATGTTTGACTGGTATCGATTTTCTTCTTCTTTCTTACTGGACATGGATTTGATCGAACCTCTTGTTCCGTATTTTGTTGTTTGTTTTTGTTCGATTAGATTTTCCGTACCCGTGTCGGAAATTTGAATTTGATAAAACTTTTTAGTTTTTTTTTTTCCCCTCCTTTCCTTCTGTGTTCAGTGTTAGTTTTGGTTCAACTTTAGGCGTCAACCGATTTCGATGAGTTCTGATCCAAACAAAGCTCGGTTTTCTGGTGTCAATAGCTTGCTAATTTACTACTCCTAATCGGTTAGTAAACAGATATTAATAATTTTCTCTTTTATTTTGCTTTTGTTTGTGAGGATTTGTGGATTAATTATGCTGGATGGGATTTATGGATTAGGTTAGTGCCGTACTCTGTATGATACCCGAATTTGGAGCTAAAGTTAGTTTTCCTTTTCTTTTCGGTTTGAGTAATTTTGAGAATAATGAGTGTAGCTGAAATAAATATATTCATAGGAAAGAGAGATTTAGATATGAAAACATGTACGAATTGATTTGGGACCATCATATAATGGGAAACAAGTCTTAGGTTGGTTTAGGTTGTTGTGAAGTAAAGATTAAAAACAGGTACGAATTGATTGGGGACCATAATATAATGGGAAACAAGTCTAAGGTTGGTTTAGGTTGTTGTGAACTTGTGAGGTAAACATTAGTTTTTTATTTTGGCGTTGATATTGAGGTTTTACATGTGCCATCAAGATGCTAATTTGTACCTGAAATATGTTGAAGATTTTTTTTTGTGCATTTATATCATCTGAAGTGAAGGGTTGGTTTAGGTAAAAATTTATTTCCTGCTCTTTTTGGTGTTGGCAGTTATTGGGAAATATTTTGACAGAAACTTGTCTCAATTTTGTTGGTTACTTATCTAGCTCGTTGCGTTTGTGTTAGCATTCTTTTTGATAAGTACTGTGTGAAACTTGATTGTAATGAATGCTCTGCGCAAAGTTTGTTCACACTATGCGTACTAGTAAGGTTTAAGTAGTTGCAAACCTAGTCACGGGGCCTCTGACAATCGAGAGAAATGAGATGAGGTTGTGTGAAATTTATATCTATCTGCGGAAATTTTGCGTGGCAGCACTATTTTTTTTGCTATGAATGTCTTGACAAATTATCTTTTGTACTCTGTATTAAGTAAATTACTCTTAACATGATTACATCTGAAAACTCGGGAATTCTATAGCAGATTTGAATGCTGAATGATAGATGCAGTACGGAGATCTCCACACATCTTTCAATTTCCGGATATAGTATGGTTGCAGACAATTTTGGAGGATAGGTGGCACATTTCTTGGCAAATGGGTATCTTTTGTCCACGACAAATGCTTTGTGAAAAATAGAATAGCGTAGCATAGCAGCACCAGATCCATGATGTGTGATATTTAGATGAATCCTGTAAACATGGATAAAATTGCTGGTTCTTCTGAAATTGTTGAAGCAATGGAAGAATTTTATTCAGAATCGAAGATGGATGAACTTGCGGGAAAGCGTCGTATGCTGAAGCTGAAGCCTGGACAAATATGTTCTATAGAGGATGATATTAACAAACTTTTTGAAGCAATAGACATCAGGACAATGGGTAGGAGTAGGGGTTTGATGGAACAAGTTGGTAAAGACAGTTTATGGAAGAGTGCTATGAAAAGACCAATGAGACCTGGTTCATCTCAAGCTTCTGGAATTGGAATTTCTGAATCTGTGAGTTTGAAGCAGGCATTGAGAGGGTTATGCTTATCCCAGGCATCCGAAATGGCTGCTATGAAGCGGTTATCCAAACAAGCAGATTCATCAAGGTCCTCAGAAGCTGGAACTATCAAAAGGTTGTATACTGCAGTGGTAGTTGAAGCCAGTGAATCCGGTCCACTTGATGCAGGTAAAGGTAACTTGGTGGAAATCTCCCTTGTTCCAGAAGGGAGCACATCAAATTTCTCTGAGAAGACATCTGAATCTGAGAAATTTCCCAAGCAGGAACTATCGAACCAACAAGCTCACTCGTCTACTCTTTTGGTGGAGGAATCTACACCAAAGGAAGAAATGACCAAGATACTACCAGGGGATGAGACTGTTCCTTTGCCCACACATGGTGGGTATGAATTTTCAATGCTGAGGTTAGGGTGGAATGGTAAGCCAAAATTGACACACTCTTCATCCATCACTCACACTAAGGAGAAATTGCCAGTGGTAGATGAGATTATTCCCACTTCAGGTGAATTTCCAGTCAAATCATTAGAGCGAGACAAGGAGCAGAAAGGGAAGTTGGATTTTGCATCTTCTCTCTCCAGCGATAATAGTGCTAGCAACAATGGTATCAAATCTGCTAACAGCAGCCGACATGTAATGCGGCCAGTTTTCAGGAACAAGAACTTTCTCAAGAAGAATGCTAAGCAGGATTCTACTTCTATTCCATGTGATAGTGGAGTAGATCATGGTTTGGGTCCTAGCACGAGCAAAATGGTTTGTGAGGGGCCCAAATGTACTCCGGGCTGTGGAAATATAGAAAAGGAGAAGTCATCTCCCACATCAAGCTCTGCAAATGCTGGATCTGAAGTTAGTTCAATTGCCATGGACTTGGGTCCCGATAAACCAGCTTTAAGTTCAAGTTTTGGTAATAGTACTAGATATATGGTTTCAAAAGCTGATGAAAAATCCAGATCAAGAGAAAAGGGGGAGTTCTCTCAGAGCTCAAAGAGTAGCATTGGTGAGTACAGCAGTAGTACAAGCAATAGTGAAGAGAGCACACTAAGTGGGTCCAGCCGCAGTGGATATAGACCGCACATGTCAAAAGACTTGAGGTGGGAAGCTATTCGCCATGTGCAGAAGCAGCACGGAAGCATTGGTTTGAGACACTTCAAACTGCTCAAGAAACTTGGGAGTGGGGACATTGGGACTGTTTACCTTTCTGAGTTAACTAGCACAAACTGCTTGTTTGCTTTGAAAATTATGGACAATGAGTTTTTGGGTAACAGGAAGAAATTGCATCGGGCTCAAACTGAAAGGGAGATACTGCAAATACTGGATCATCCGTTTCTGCCCACTCTATTTGCTCATTTTACCACAGATAGATTCACGTGCTTGGTTATGGAACATTGTCCAGGTGGAGATCTGCATGTGCTTCGGCAAAAGCAACCTAACAAGAGTTTCTCTGAACAAGCAGCCAGGTATTTGGAAATTGAGACTCATCACTCATAATTTCTGCTTTTTCCCAAGTTCAGAAATGATTGTGTTATAGGGGTTGAGCTGTATACTTTAATAGATGCCTTAAACACGTCAAAGTTTTTCTTTATGGGTGTCTCGTAATCTTACTTTTTCTCTACCAAATAATAGGAAAAGTGCAATCAGAGGATCTTGAATAAAATTTCATACCCATCACGACCCATTTTTTGTTCTTTGTTTTCCGTTTTTCTACGTCACAAAATAGCATAGCACTTCGGGAAAGATTTTGGGCTTGCCTATTTGAATTTCAAAGCACGAGTCTCTGACAGATAGATATACCTTCAAACTGATTAATGTGCTTTCTTGCAATTAGAATGTACGGATATGTGCCCAAATAGCGCATACACACAGTTGGATAGTTTTATGCACAATGTTGAACCCTGTTGCTTTTGAGAAAACTGGTGATTTAACATGGTAGGCAAACTTGTAGTCTTGGGAGTTCTTGGATTCAAGTTTTGCCTGTTTTCTGTTGGTCCCTGTTGTTTGATTGATGAGCACTGTTTGCTTGTTTCTCTCCACTTTTAAGATTGGGACTCATTTCCCAATAACTTAAAATCTTATGGCAATTGATCATCTAAGCAACCTAAATGATTCGGGGTTCTTGATTTGGGTGGGATCTTGCATTGAACTTGGCTATTTCCATGCTCCATGTTTATGGTCATACCTTTCGTGAGTCCTTATGGTCTCTTTTCCCGGTTCATATAAGAGAACAGTTTTAATAGGCTTAACATGTGTACCATTGTTACTGAACAATTGCTGTTCACAAAAAAAAAAAAAAAAAAATTACTGAGCACTTTTGGATGATATTTTTGCCTTTAAATGCAAATTTTATTCTGAGAATGGGTTTCTTCAGCTTTATTCCTTTTAAATCTTGCAAAACTTGGCAAATCTCTGAGGCTCAAGGAAAAAGGTTTTGGTCATGCACACTCTGAAGCTATGTTCTAAAAGTCGCTAGGCGTTAGTCGGGCGGTCGGCCACCTTCGAGCGATTAATCGTTATTAGTAATCGGCGATTAATCGTTAGTCGGACCTAATCGGATAGGCCATGCCAGCGATTAATCGGCTATTAATTGCCGATTAATTAATTGTTTTAGAATACTGCTCAGAAGTGAATAGCCAAGTGGTGGACCTGTTGGTTACAGGATAGAGGGGATAGGGAAATCTCCTGAAACCAACTGGCAGGGAGGTTGAAGATACAGGGGGGATCAATCAGAGTGTGGTGAATTCCACCGTAAACTGCTCATATGACCAAGTATTAACTGTCTTGTTGGTGGTTAGAATTTTGGTTCTTGGTACTGTGGTATCTGATTGGCTCCTGTTACTGTAATTTCCAGAAACCTGAGGCGATTTTCTGTAATTGTCTTAAAACTATGCAATAACATTTTATGCTTTGTTTGGATGGGAACTTGAAAAAAATTTCCAACTCAAAAAGCACTCATTACTTCTACTTTTAATCATTACTCTCATTTTTCTCTCCACTATCCAATCATTATTCTCATTTATCTCTCTATCTCTATCTCTCTCTACTCATTAACCCTATCTCTAATCATTACCCTATTTCTCTCTCCACTCAATTACCTCAAAACCAAACTCAAAAAATCTCAAAAACCCATCCAAACACAACATTAATAAGCCTAATTATCTTCTTACATTTTATTTGTAATAATATTTATGCATGAGGGGGATGTCTTTGTATGACATGCACAATAGTATGTATTCTATGGCATTAGTGGCAGATCAATCCTACATGGAACTCTGCACTCTGCCATGAGTCCATGACCATGTGCATTTGTCTTGTCCTGCATGTGTACCTAAGCATAACCAGGATCATGTAAAATAGTTTCATTTTCTTTTACTGATTTCGTGTGAAGGGGTTAATGCACATCTTTCCTCCATAAATTGTCTCATCCCTAGTTTTGCATTTTTTTCTCCAATTTTATGCAGGTTTTACGTTGCTGAAGTCCTCCTGGCATTAGAGTATCTACATATGCTCGGAGTCGTTTACCGAGATTTGAAACCAGAAAACATTTTGGTCCGAGAAGACGGTCACATCATGCTTTCAGATTTCGACTTGTCACTACGATGTGCTGTTGTCAATCCTACTCTCCTCAAATCATCACCTGTCATTGAGTCGCCTAAAGGGGAATCATCAAATCCATGCACAGACTCGAGCTGCATACACCCTTTCTGCCTCCAACCCTCATGGCAAGTCCCTTGCTTCACACCTAGGCTTTTATCCACTACAGCAAAAACCCGAAAGCTGAAGCCTGACTTAGCTGCCCAAGTGACCCCACTTCCGCAGCTCGTAGTGGAGCCCACAACTGCCCGGTCTAATTCCTTCGTAGGGACCCACGAGTACTTGGCCCCAGAGATCATCAAAGGAGAAGGTCATGGGAGTGCGGTTGATTGGTGGACGTTGGGAATCTTCATGTACGAACTAGTTTATGGTAGGACACCCTTCAAGGGTCCCACAAATGAGGATACATTGTCGAATGTGGTATCGCGTAGTCTCAAGTTCCCTTCTATCCCTGGTGTAGGTTCACATACTAGGGGCTTGATCAGAGGGTTATTGGTGAAGGATCCTGTGCATAGGTTGGGTTCTGTGAAAGGGGCAGCTGAGATCAAGCAGCATCCGTTTTTCGAGGGGATTAATTGGGCTTTGATACGATGTGCAATTCCACCAGAGATGCCCAAGATCTGTGATGTTGGGAATTTTGCTGCGGAAACACCATTGCAGAATAAGGAAAGCGCTAGGTGTCCAGAAGAATGCAAGAGTATAGGAGAGAATTTGGAGTTTGAGATGTTTTAGCTTGAATAACTTTGGTGCTCTGGTTTTCAGTTTGGAAATGAGGGTTTCTCATCCTTGGTTGTATCTCGAATACAGCAATATAGCATATAGTGTACATTGTTAACTTGAAGGAGTTGTGGCAAGTTAAAGGGTTATGACATAATGATAGTGAATTGTTGTCCTGAGCCTTTACAAAGGGACTAGTTAGTGCACAGGGGCATTGTTCTTATGAGAAGCTATGATTTCCCTGTGATTACAGCTTAGTTATCGTTGGGATTATTCATGCAGGATTTTGCCAAAGTATTGGTTTCGTTTCATTTTCGTCCCTAAATTGTAAAAATTGGAGACATTCGGTCCCCAAGGTTTTAATTTTGTAACAATCAAGTTCCTAAGTCTAATACCGTGAGCACCTATCCGCTAAAATGTGGGGCATCCTTGTCATTTCACCCACCTTCAATTTCTATCAAAGAAAAATCAAAAAAACAAAGGAAAAGAAAAGGGGGAACAACAGCCATAGCAGCCGCCGCCATGGTGGCCGGCTGCCCCACCATCCTCCTCCTCTCCTTTTCTCCCTCTCCTCTCCTTTCTTTTATTTTATCCCTATACTCATTCCCTCCTCCTCCTCTCTGCCCCCAATTTGATCTCACTTTCGTCCACGGGGCCAACACATGAGTAGCAATAGTAAAGATAATGTGGTGAACCCTGAGCAATTTACCAGAATAATGCTCTATACCCAGAATTCGTGTTGAAAACTAATTGTTCATTTTACGGATCAATATTCTATTTTGGGCTGCCCAAAATAGAATATTCTATTTTGGGCTGCCTAAAATAGAATATTCTATTTTGGGTTGCCTTTTAATAATTGTTCATTTTAAAAAGTTAATTGGTAAGAGTTGGTACTCTCATTTTGTCCTGAGTAGATTCCAAAAAATCCAATAGAAAGAGTAATAACGACGTCTCCATTAAGACACTATGGAAACTTGCAATTTTAAAGTGTAATGATTATACCACCGAAGGTGGTAGCCTGGATGGCTCAGCTGACCACACTCCCTAGCGGAGACTCGGGTTCGAGTCTTACTGCTAATGGGGGTGGAGCCTAAGCCATCTTATACCTAGGTGGTGCCGTGGTGACGGCTTGTCCTCATGGACAGTAGTTATGGCTCAAACCGAACATTCCATTGGCGGGTAGGAAGCCCCTATGGTCATGCCTAAGGGGTTGCTACGCTGGTCGCCCTCCCCAGCCCTTTTTGTTATAAAACAAAAGTGTAATGATAACGTTTCAATGTAAAAGTTGAATACAGGTGGGAGGTGGGACTGAGCTCCCATCGAGCGTGGACTTAGTCCAGTCCCGTCCAGACCAGTTCCGGTCTTTTGTGGGTTCTTTCCGGATCAACAACAATGATAAGAACCATTCACTTTGTAGATATTGTTGAGAACATCTGCTCAATCCAGTCCTGTCCAGTTTCGGTCTTTCGTGGGCTTATTAACCATTCACTTTCTTTCAGTTTGTAGATTCTACTATTATTTGTCTAGGTAAATATTCTGGGTATCAACTACTACTACTATTCTTCAGAACAAGCCCACTGAAAACCCGAACTGAAACCCGAACCACTCAACTTACCACCCCAAATTCATTTAAAAGCCCAGAACAACCAATTCCAAACTCACAGCAAGTCAGCAACTGAAATAATGAGAGCACCCAACTGTAGATTGCTGTCCACCCCATATTTGCCATTCTGCCACCACTCTCTTCTCTCTCTAAAATCCCCATTTCTCACTCTTCCTATTCCTCCGAATCAACACCCATCCCTGCAAAATTCACACAATCCTCTAGGCCATAGCCTAAGACCAAGAACCATAATCCCAGCTCCAATGGCGTCAACTCCTTCAACCACAGAGGCAGTGGCAGCGAAAGAGACAAAACCCTTCTCAGTGCTCTTTGTGTGCCTCGGCAACATCTGCAGAAGCCCAGCTGCTGAGGGTGTCTTCACAGATTTAGTCAAGAAAAGGGGCCTTGATTCCAATTTCACGATTGATTCTGCTGGTACCATTGATTACCATGAGGTACATCTATCCTAATTGGGGTTTGTTTATTTTCATACCCGTCATTAGGGTTTTCTAGGTTTTAATTAGGGTTATTCATGATTGATTCTGCTGGTAGGATGAATTAGACTAAGGTACATAACTACATAACTACATGTATCCTAATTAGGGTTCATTTGTTTGCATACCCGTCATTAGGGTTTTCTAGGGTGTAATTAGGGTTTAGTCACGATTGATTCTGCTGGTAGGATGAATCAGAATGAGATAAGTAACTACACTACATATATCCTTGCCCTGTTAATTTTCATTTGGGAAAGAATGACAATTTTTTGACATTGGGTTGCTTCCGATTGCTGTTGTTTAAAAGGGTAATGAAGCAGACCCAAGAATGAGGGCTGCCGCAAAAAGGCGTGGAATCCAGATAAATTCGTTGTCAAGGCCAATTCGGCCCACGGATTTCAGGGATTTCGATCTTATTCTAGCTATGGATAAGCAAAACAAAGGTAGAAGGATGTCAATAATATACAATGTTTTCATGGGTCTTCTCTAACAATTTGGATATTTTTGTTTTTCTTGGTCTTGAATTCGATCGAATAAACTCTTAGGCCAACATCTTATGCATTATCCATATCTTTCATATACGGTGCCCCCACCTTGTCCTGGAATAAACTCTTAGGCCAACATCTTATGCATTATCCATATCTTTCATATACGGTGCCCCCACCTTGTCCTGGAATAATGTAGTCCGGTAACTATAGAAAGACATATCATTAACCATCAGAATGTCTAACAAACCCATAAATTGAATAACAATATGAAATCATAAAAGGGAAATGCTAGTTACTGCCCAGTGGGCATTCGAATATGCACGAGTCCCGTGGCTGAATTTACAGCTTTTTGTTTTTGTTTTTCTGATAGCAGCAGCTTTTTGTTTCAACGTTAGATTTTCTGGACGCTCATTTAAACGCATTTAAGATGTGAAAGTCAAATGACAAAAATAGCCCTTGCCTTTACCAAATTCTTTTCTCCATTGGTCAACTTGCCCCATATTGCACGGCCTATGCTAGTTTTATGACACGAGTCAATAACGCACTTTCATTGCTTGAAATTTCTCCTTTAGTAATTAACTTATGCAGAATAATTTTTTAATTTTGTACTTATTCAATTTTTTTTTTCGTTTGATAATTTTACGCCAAATTTTTATGTGATAAGGTTGAGTAAGGATAAGAGGAATCGGAAAAGAAAAAAATTATAACTTTTAAACAAGTATTTTGGAAAATATTCAAGAAAATTTTGGATATTTTTCAAAATACTTGTGTAAAAGTTAAAATTTTTTACTTTTCTGATTTCTTTCATCCTTACTCACCCGTATCACATAAAAGTTTGGTGTAAAACTAACAAATACGAAAAAATTGAATAAAGACAAGACCAAAAAATTATTTTGCATAAGTTAATCATTAGCGTAAACCGCGAAATTCAATGCATTTGCACTGGTATATCAGATCCATACTCTTTTAAGAAAACTTAATTTCTATAATTGTGACGTACTAAAAAATAGTAATATGATAACGGAGAATTCGTCCTATATGTTTTGGTCTCTAGATTGATATCCAAAATATTACTTGTTTCCACTAAAAATACAATTTAGTTCATTTAGATAAGAGACATGAGTTATCTAAAACAGTGAGTATTTCTTGATTGAAAACAAAAAACACGTTTAGGATCTGTTTCACTAATACTTATTTTTAAATAAAAGATACTCTCTCCGTCATTTTTTAAATGTCCTGCATCGTAATTCCAACTTATTAAAAAGACATCATCATTGTACCTTTCATATCAACTTTTTCATCCACTTTTCCTACTTACCCATCATCATTATACTTTTACTCACTTACTTTTTAAAATGGAATTTACTTTTAGGGACAAAATAGACAATTTATCAACTTTTACCCAATAACTTTACAAAATGGACACTTATTAAGGGACAGCCCAAAATGGAATACCGGACTATAAATAAGGGACAAAGGGAGTAATGTATTGTGAGACAGTAATCTGTCTCGTGAAGCAAAAAATTGAGATAATGACATGTCTCGTTAAGCGAAAAATAAGTACTTAAAAAATAAGAACATTAGCGGAATGGGGCTTAGAGCCCGTTCTAGTACACCTTCTTGAAAATAAGTACTTATTTTACATTTTCAAACTAAAAAATGATGTAAATGAAAAATAATTTTTTGATTTTGTTTGCACCATATTAAAGATCTCAATAAGATCTTTCAAACAAGATCCATATTGTATATTTTTAGATTTCAATAAACCCATCATTTTTTGAGTTTGAAATTGCTTTCTTAAAAAATAAGTACTTATTTCATGTTCCCGAACGGGGCCTTAATTTGTCAAGTTTGGCAAAAAAAAAAAATGTAGAATTCAAAAAAATAATGCTACGAACAAAAAAAAATGACACGTGTCAAAAAAATTAGCTGTGGTCGTACAATTTTGGGGCAAGCTGATGCAAGAAAGGACAAAAGAATGTACAAAAGACAGAAGGGGTTATTTTTGTAATTTGGTTTCTACATATTAAATGCGTTTGAGAGGAGTATCCAGCCACCTGACATTGAAGCAAAAGGCTGTCAAGTCGGCAACGGAACTCGTGCACGTGGAACGCCCAGTGGGCGGTATCTAGCATTTCCCATCATAAAATGGTGCAACATTTATCAAGGTGTAACGTTTTTCACCATGTGATGCATAACATTTTTCCAAGGGCATATTGTTTTCAAAATCACTTATTTTATGGTGTTCCCCATCATAACATTCACCACAAAAGGAAATAACATTCACCATGAAAATGCGTAACATTTTATGATTGGTTGCAGTTGCACCATAAGGTGGGGTCTCTTAGAATTTCCCATTGGGTGTTTGTTCATGTTTTTGGCTGTTGGTTTTCTGTGTAGAGGATATACTTGGAGCTTTGGAGAGATGGAATTTTAAGGAGAACTTACCTGCTGATGCATACAAAAAGGTCGGTTATTTCTGTATAATTTCATTTGCGGGTCTTAGACTCTTATACATACATATGCCAATCATGCAGGTTCGGTTAATGTGCTCGTATTGTAAAAAGCACGATGAAAGTGAAGTTCCAGATCCTTACTATGGTGGTCCACAAGGTTTTGAGAAGGTATTACATGTCGCTATTGTAAATTTTATATGGCCTGCAGTTTTAGTTTATTTCCATATATTGAGATTTGAGCCTTTTCCACAATCCCATCAGCTGGATGCAAAATATTCTCAATAGGAAGTGTTATGAACTCCGTATTATACATATGATGTATAAAATTGCTGTACTCTCTTGAATGTCATGCCCGTCTAAGTGTAAACACATCCAGGTGGACCAGGTGGTTATGTCAACTTTTTCTTCTTTTTTATGTCTGTAAAGGTTCCATGTCTAAAGATATTCGACACTTTATAATAGTATCAAATTTCCTCAGTCTTCGAAAACTTTAGCATAACCATAGGAGAAGAAATAAGACCTTACCTTTGCTCCTTGATCCACTGCCCCCCTGCTGGATCTGCTGACAGCCCCTCGCTAGCATAACTACTCAATCAGTTTCTCAAATTTATAGGTTTCAAAAAAAGAAAAAAGAAAAAAGAAAATAAACAAAAGTTGTTTGGAGTACGTTGAGGAATCGTTCCTCTCTAGTATTGCATGGGTTAGAGTAACGCGAATCAGCCTTCCCACTCTAACGCGTAGTTACCTACTAACTCTCCTAGGGCCTTCTTGATGATGTTTATTTTGTCTCTTCATTGGATTTGTTTCTCACGTATCCTTGCAGATATAGCCGATCTTCGATCAGATATTGCTGAAACTAAATCATTTTCTTAGGAGAAAATTTCTCATATATTCCTTTGATTTTGACCAAAAATTCATTTTGGTCGTTCACCTTTCAATTTTGGCATAAAAATACTTCGACTTCTCAATTTTTTTCAATGTCATCATTTAGGGATATATACATATATACACAAAAAATAGGGTGCTTGGATTAAGGACCCTACACATATCTGATGACGTTGATTTCCGCGTTAGTCCCCTTGTTTTTTTTTGTTTTTTTTTTTTTATAGAATTTTTGGACGGCTCAGATCGGCCGTCTGGTGGCCGGAGATGGCCCGGCGCGGCCGTTGGTTCCTATAGCAGGACTAAAAAAAAAACGGATTCCTTCTAAAGGATGACATTGAAAAAAATTGGAAAGTCGAAGTATTTTTATGCCGAAATTGAAAGGTGAAGGACCAAAATGAATTTTTAATTAAAGTCGAAGGGATATAAAATAAATTTTCCCTTGTCTAAGGCACCAAACGTCTTAACTTCTTCTCTATCCTTGTCTCCTCGGTAAATTATACTCCACACCATCTCAAGGTTCACTATTGTCACCTTGCAATTTTGACATTTTAAACCCTAATGTTTATCTCTATTGACTTTAATTTGTTACTTTTGGCTTTCTATGTTTCATCCATTCAATGTTTCAATATAGGGCACAAAAGAAGCTAGAACTAGACTACTAATTATGCACAAAGATTATATGTTGTTTGCAATATTACTCATCCAGCGGAATCTCATCTCATGGCAGGTTCTCGATTTACTTGAAGATGCATGTGAATCACTACTGGACAGCATTTTAGCAGAAAACAGTCGCATTTCTGTTTCTTAGCTCCTCAGAGGAAGCAGATTGATGGGATTCAGTGGTCATGTTGATGGACTAATATTCATGATTCTGCTAGTAATGGATTTATATCTGCTCCTTCTCATAAAAGTTCTGAATCACTACTGGACAGCATTTTAGCAGAAAACAGTCGCATTTCTGTTTCTTAGCACCTCAGAGGAAGCAGATTGATGGGATTCAGTGGTCATGTTGATGGACTAATATTCATGATTCTGCTAGTAATGGATTTATATCTGCTCCTTCTCATAAAAGTTCTGAATCACTACTGGACAGCATTTTAGCAGAAAACAGTCGCATTTCTGTTTCTTAGCTCCTCAGAGGAAGCAGATTGATGGGATTCAGTGGTCATGTTGATGGACTAATATTCACGATTCTGCTAGTAATGGATTTATATCTGCTCCTTCTCATAAAAGTTCAAAGTAGAAGGTGGCCAACTAAACCTGTTGCCGCCATGCTGGTTGCAAACTGATTATTGTGCCGTAAAGTCAGGATTATATAATCTGCAAGCACTCACGATTTGGTGAAGATAATAGAAATGGTGATCTGACATTGCACAATAATAAGATCAATGACATGAGCATCCGTACAGCTGGCCAATTACTACAAATTTAAGATTAACCGACAAGCTTACATGACAGAAATCATACGAAGCATCCTTTGTGCGTTAAACTGTTATAATTGTAATCAACGAACTTGGTTTGTGATCAAGTTGGCTGAAAGTATCAAAAACATGGTAATCAACAAACCCCGTTATGATCTGTGATCAAGTTGGCTGAAAGTATCAAATGCATGGTAATCAACAAACCGTTATGATCGTAGTTTGAAGTTTTCTCGATAACGTATTTCGCATTGCAAACTTGAAATTCATCCAATGAATTCATGAAAAAAATAGAAAAAGTAAGATTGAAACAAGACAAGTGATTAGAGCGTTTTGCAAAGAAAGAAGCATTTTTGTTTATTATTGCTCCTACTAGTCAATTTAGTTCACGATACTCTCATACAAATCCTTTCTACTAAAGGGAACAGAATTTACTTCCAAATCTCACAGCCCATGACGCCCTTCAATCTCCACCGTCGGTTCCTTCCCGGCATCTGGGCCCACCTTCTCACAAACCCCACCCTTTCCCTCCACCTCGGATCCCACCCCATTAAAACTACACCGTCCGATCCTCGCCAAACCCACCGCATCCGTCTGATTAACACGCTCGAACGGCACCGCCAGCCCGTGAACCACGATCTTCAAATTACTCACCAAATCAGGCCTCGCAACCTTGACGTAATTGATCCTCATCGGCGCCAACGGCCCTCCGCCGCCCGCCGTCGTCACCACCAGGCTCTCCCCCCACTCTATCGTCGGCAACACCGTCCCCGCCGCCAAACCCTCCAGATCCGCCGCCGCTAGCCGCATGTCCGGCACCACGTGCATCCTCAGGTTCTCGACGAACGACTGCCCGCCGTCGTCGTCGGCGAAGATCCCGACGTCGTTGACGGCGAACAACGTCATCGACCTCAGCTCCAGGAGCTCCGAGTGCTTCACTTTGAGAGCGAGGGCGAGAATACTGAATCCGCTGATTCGGAGCCGGAGCATGGCGTCGTCGAGCATTGACGCCATGAGGTGGAACTCCGCCACGGGCGGCGCCGGAGGGAAGGAGAGCGACGTGGTTCGCTCGATGACGCAGGAGAGCGGGGAGAGGTGGGAGACGAAGCCTTGGATGCCGTGGACGACGACGTTTCTGTCGGCGTAGAGGTCGGGTCGGGTGATTTCGACGCCGTTGACGAATAGCTTGGGATTTTTTGGGTGGTTTTTGTGGTCGGAGGAGATGGTGAGGCAGAGGGGGGAGGGGGCTAGGGTTTGGATTTTGGTGGCGAAGGGCAGGGTGAGGAGGAAGGGGAGGGAGTAGAGGCCGGGGAGGGTGTGTTCTTGGAGAAGGAGAGGGAGGGAGCAGGAAGGGCAGGTGAGGAGGGAGGAGTCGGTGGGGGCGAAAATGGTGGCGGGGCCGTGCCACGAGGGGGTGGCGGTGGTGGAGAGGGAGTGTGCGGCGGAGGCGAGTTCGCGGAAGCCGAGTTGGGCGAGGATGGGGGTGAAGAGATCAGAGGACGAGTGCGGTGGTGGAGGAGGAAGATGTGGGATTGGAGTGGTGGCAGTGGCGGTGGAGATGAAGATGATGATGATGGAGGTTAGGAGGAAGGAGAGTTGGAGACGAGGAGCAGACATGGTTCCTCTGTGTGGTGTTTTCTGTTGGAGAGAGAGAGAGAGAGAGAGAGAGAGAGAGAGAGGAGTTGAGGCGGTGATATGATATGATTCGGGGAGACTGGGCTTGGCGTTGGTTAGTGGTTACAATAACTGAAAGTTCGTTATAGTGCTGTATCAATTTTCATTTTTGTATTTGCGTTCGCGCCCTTGAACCCCTTTTTTTGCTTTAATTTATTATATGGGGAGAGGAGCGTTGGTTCCGTAGCAGAGAATAATTTTCCCACCACGTATTGGTACGTGTTAGGTACTCCACCAAGAGGATCAAAAAAAAAAAAAAAAAGGGTACTCCACCAAGTGTCAACGGGACACTTCCTCGCCTCTTCCACATGGAATATGAGGGTTCAATTATCGTCAGAACGCAAGTACTTGGTATGGTGGTTAATGCCTTTTAAGCTTATCCGCCCGTATGCTGCTTAGCGGTATCCTTGGTTTGCCAGAACAATTGAAAGAGATCACCATTCACCAATAGGCATTACACGTTCATATGAGCAGACTTCTTCACACAAGTTCAGGAGAGAATGAGAAACTTCTCAGGCCCAAAAGTCATGTTTGGCTCCAACATATAAGCAGACTTCTTCACTTTCTTAGCCCAACACACACAATAACTCCGAAGAAGAAAAACTCACAGCTTATTATTATAGGCTATAGCAGAACACACACGGGAGAGAACTGTCAATACAACCATTGGGTTGTGGATTTAGTAATCCTCTTGTTTGGATCTTAAAATTGTGAAAGGAAAAGGAAAAGAATGAAAAATAGAATTCAAGCTTGTCTACATTTTATGATCTTTCCCCCTCAAATCAGAACACATCCTATATTCTTGGAAATGAAGACAGCTGATGCCACAAGCATATGCAGCAATTTAGGCTCTCAGCAGACAATTTGCCATGAACATGTTCGATCTTTCACGCTGCCAGGATATGGACTAAAATCAAAATGCCCACTAGACCTATGAAAATCCAAATATCAAATCATGCACCAACAGAACCTAAACTGGTAATCAAAAAATCAAACGAGTCGGTTGTGGACAAGATTCAACATCTGTCGCTAGCAAGTTACATGTCTGCAACTAAGCTGGAGTATTATCAGGGGAAAAAAAATGTGAAAGAACCCAAGGGAACAAAACTAGTCCAACTTGGACAGATGCATGTACTTTGAAATTTGAGCTACCAGATGGGCCGTCGTTCAGCACCATCACTTCGTCATTCCTTCTTTTCAATCCCATAAGACATATTATAGATTCCCCGAGCCTATACAGAATGCAAAAAAAAATTGAATAGGTCATTGACGAATCAAAATTTTCTATAGAAAAAAGTAACTGCAAAAAAATTGAGCAAAATAAACTCACAATGAGATACAAAGAAGTAGTTGCCAGAGGTGCTGGAATGGCAATGGAGGTGATATTATCATAAGGCCCTTTCAAATACGTGTGTTTGTGGATGCTTTGGAATAACTTTTGCTTTTCAAAGAGAAGCTTTCTTGACCTAAAGGGTGTTTCCGACATCCTGCATCATTAGGTTGCGAAAAGATTGAAAGATTACTCATAAAGTGTGTGTTGGTTTCAGCTTGCACGTCACATTTGTGAGTATACGACAGCTTAGGGCGCATTCTCTACTAATTAGCTAAAATAGAGAATGTCAATGCTCCTTCGGAAGTTGAATAGAAATCTCTAATCTTCTGAAGTATGTGCAAGTAATCCTTTTACATGTCACCAGGCAAAACTGTTGACTTTGGGTGGCTCCACCCTCCTGTTGCTAGCACACCAGAAGAGACATTGTGTGCAAAGCCTGCACTTTCCTGTTCACCAGCACACCTCCGTTGATGATTGAAGGCAAGTGGCCTACAAGTGGTCATTTAGTCCTCCTTCTGCAGCCATGGAGTAATGGCTTTGTCTGGCATGGAAAATCTCAGGCGTGGGTTTGCATTAATTGCAACTGATTCTCCCATGCTTGTGAACAGTGCACTGAATTGTGCCTATATATGAAGGCACTAGTTTTCTGTAAGAATTATCTCTCTTGGGTGAGAGATCAGAGAGTGAGGTAGTGTAGTGAGAGTAGAGCTGTGTGAGGGCTCCTCCTTCGGGAGGGAGCCAAGCTCCTCCTATGAGGCTTTGTCAAAAACAGAATGAGAGAGCATTTGAAAATCAGAGAGAGTTTGAGAGCTGCATATGTATGCATTTGTATCAGTCTGTGAGTGAATGTGAGTTTGAGTGATTTTGTAATCCTCCTCCTCCTCTCTAATAGAAATTCGTCGGCCCTCTCCCGTGGACGTATCCGATTTTGGAAACCACGTAAATCTCTTTGTCTTTGTGTTTGTATGTGTGTGTTTGTGTTCTTGGTTCGATCCTTTGTTTCTGCAACAAAACCATGATGCAATATTCAATATTCCACCTAGTATCTATCTATAAATATACTATAAAAATGTAGTTGAAGTCAAAAGGCTCCCAACCCTTAATCCTAAATTCATAGAATTTAGAGTTTTTTTTAAAAAAAAAATGAAAGAGAGAAAAACGTGGGAGTGGGGGGAAGGGAAGAGGGAGAGAGAGAGAGAGAGAGGGAGGGAACGTGGGAGTGGGGGGAAGGGAAGACAGAGAGAGAGGGGGAGGGCATGTGGGAGCGGGGGGAGGGGAAGAGAGAGGAAAAATTATTCTATGTCCCAGCAGAAGTACCGTTACGTGGTACTCCAAATTCATTTTACACCACACATATATCTTTTAGTGTATAAAATAAGACTAATACTAATGTGCATTGAACATGGGAGTCTGGGACCAAAAAATTATTAGATTATATTTTTTATCAACTAGCGCCGTTTTTGTTCGATGCAGAAGACAAAATATTTGTGTGATTCTGCTACAAAATATCGAGCTCACACAAAATTTATTGTTTGTTCCGTGCATCGAACGGGAATGACGCTAGTTAACAGTGTAAAAGGCAGGGTAGGAAGTGCATTACAGTACTCTAACGAAAGCATGAAACCGAAGAAAGACAGGTCTACTTCCATATTAATGAAAAATGACTCATCTTATTAGCTTTCTAAAGAGCAGAATGGAGAAAAAATACCCACAACAGACATCGAATTGAAAACCCAGCCATAGAGCCATAGAGGTTTGGAGGTGAAACAGGGACCAGCTCAGATGTCCCTTTGGGGACAGAGAGTAGTAAACATATGGAGGGACAACATTTCACAAAATGCTAAATCAGATACAACTCATGCAGTCTTGACGATGGCTCCAATATTGAGAGAAAGATGCATACCTTCAAAGGATAAATGAACTCTTATAGAGCCACTTAATAAGTAGGCAGGCATGATGCACTAATCATCTCACTAACCCCAGACTGTTATAATTGTAAGCATAGACAAGGCCTATCTTGAACCTCGAATGGAGGATGAGAACTCACACAAAAATCGATCGAGCAAGAACACGGACAAATAGAACGGTTCTTTGTTAAAATAAGTCCAGTACTCTATCTCAAACAAAATAGTTTGAAGATGAACATGATGGGCTTGCAATAACTCGAACAAAACAAAATAATGTTTAGTCTACTAAGCCATTCCTGTCCAATGCTCTTCATTAACATGCGAAACGAGGTGAATTAGATCAGTCAAAATTAAAATTGTCAAGCTTCTGAGTCAATCATTTGAATTATATATGACTTGAATCACGCATGCGAGTTCTCGCCAAACCTCATATACTGAAAAGCTCATTAGGTTTTCAATTGCCGAATTTGATATCGAGATCAGTACAAAAATTAAAATCTTAATGAAACTAGAATTGATCGGCTGGAATCACTTGACAAGCATTATCGATAAATGTTGCGTATTGGAATCGAATCGTAAGGAATGGCTCGAGACAAAATGAGGTGATCCGCGCATGTGCCAAGATGTATCCGTGAATCCATACTATGGATCTCTCACTTTGATACTAAGTTCGTGCATGAGAGAGAGAGAGAGAGACTCACAGACGATCGAAAGAAGAGCACTAGCAGAACGACCGACGGGAGGGGTGTTAGGGAACATACTTTTTAGCTTTTCATTTTCAATGTTTTGGCTTTTTGGATTATAATCAGAATGCATTATAGAATATGAAAGAGTGTTTGAAAGATATGTGCAAAATGTATTTTGGAACAGTAGTGTGTTTGGTAGATGAATGATGAAAATAAATTATGGAATAATTTTTTTACCAAATTGCCCTTAGGCTTTAATTGTGATAAAAGACGTAAAAATGGGAAGTGGGTATTTTGATAATTGAACAAAAAATGAGAAAATGCAAAATTGTGAAAAGGAGCTCTGGAGCTCATTCTCGATTTTTGCTTCTTTTGTCAAAATCAGAATGGGTTTTGTAAAATGAGTTTTCAGAATGGAGTTGCCAAACATCCAAAATGCAATAATGCGAATGAGAAAATGCACCTCCCAAGCACCCCCACGTGAGGTAACAGGTTCACCATCTAATAATGTCCCTCCAAAGTTTTTTAAGTACACTTATTTTTATTTTACGAGACAAGTCATTTTGTTACAAATATATCACGTTTAATTTGAAAAATAAGTAATTATATAAAATAATTACTTATTTTCCTTAGCGGGAGGAGCCTAAATGAATCCAAAATTTGTAGTGTTTGTGTTATTTGTTTGAGATAAACTTATTCACGAAGCTGTGCAATTTTAGCCATTTATTTCGACAATCAATGGTTAAAATATGTTCTTAAACCATTACCGGTAATAAATATCCTTTACTGGTAATAGTTTGTTTAAGAAATTAAATAGCCATCCTGTTTGCAAGACTTATTTAAGTGTACATCCTAATAGATTTGCATACTTATGTTCTTATCTCCAAATTGTCATGTTATCCCATTATACCTCTTTCCATATATTAATATAATATAATTTTCTTTAATTACCATGCCCCGACGGCCCGACCCCCCATTTCACGGGTCAAGAATTCCCATTTCAAATCTATTACTCTATGTTCCTATTTTCTCGTCCTTGTCCAAATCCGATACTGGGCCAGGCCACCGTTCTCCATCTCACTTTTTTTTTTTTTTTTTTTCCCGGATCTCCATCTCACTTCGGCAACCTCTTCCTCAACATTATCTCTAACACTGGTAACCATCTCCTCTCTCACCATGTTTCTCTCTCTCTCTCTGCCCATGTTTCTCTTTTAAGCAAAACAAATAGAAAAAGAGAGAAAATCTTGTACCGGTAGTTATGGCCTCAGCCGCCATATGGCCGATCACCTCCACTGTCTCCGATCAACCTCACCATTGTCGTCACGCCGCAGTCGCTGACCGACATCATCAAACCCATCTTCCATTCGGATCTCTCTCTCTTGATCGATGACCGCCGTTGCCACGAGGTCGTTTTGGAGGATCAAGTGTTGGTGTTGGTTTTTGCATCAAGCAAAAAGAAAAAGAAAAAAGAAAGAGAAAAGCTTGTACTGGCAGCCATGGCCGTCACCATCCTCGCCTACAATAGAATTCTTTACAAGGTCGTTTTAGGAGGATCGTTTTTGAGGATCAAGAGGCGCCATGGGATTTTTTGTTTGTCGTGTCTCCGGTGACTCCCCATCACAACCGATCAGACCTCTCCCCTTTTATTGGGTAATCAATATGGATCTCAAATGTTGTCATGTTTGTAGCCGATAGAAATAATTATTATCATGTTTGTTCATAGTGTTTGCAAATTCATCATGTTCAGTAGTGTTATACAAATAAGGATTATTATGTTTGTCACTAGTGTCTGCAAATTGATTATTATGCAAATAAAAGTAACGTTAGTTTTATAAATTTTTGTTTTGTTTGAAAGTTATCATGATTTCTTAGTTCTAATGATCGAACTTCAAGAATATTTTTTTATTCCATTTGGTTTGTTTGAATTTCATGGTAGATTGGTTTAACATGAAATAAAATATTTCATGATAATACATTTGAATACGTGCATGGTATTATTTTTTTCCCCCGAAATATGTCATTATAATTAATGGTAGATTATTATATTTGTAACCTGATTTCATCATATTTGTAATCTCATTATCATGTTCGGGATATTCTAGGTTTATTTGTTTGAAAGTTATCATGATTTCAGTTTTTTTAATAGTTTGATATTTTATGACTTTGTACTATTTAATTTTAAATTTTGTTTTGAGATTTTAGAAAATAAAAATTTGAGAGAGAAGATTAGGAGAGTGAACGAATTAAAAAATTAGGTTAGAGAGAGGTTTGAAAGGTTGGAGAGAGAATTGTGATAATTAGAAAAGATAAGGAGAGAGAAAGGGTAGTTTAGGATTTATTTGAATTTGAGGATTGATGGAAAGATAAGTTTTTAAACCTATTAGGATGAGGACTTAAGTATCTACATAGGACATGATCTCTATTTAAGTTCCTCTAGTTTATTTTTAATCCGGATCGTCCAAAATATTTTTGGATGTGTGAGATTGAGCCTCCTTAAACTTTGTTTACAAACTTCTTACGGAGCATTCGTTTGTTTACTCCTATTTGCAGTAGTGAAAGAAAAAATTTATAGTGTATTTATAGAAAAAAGTAAAGTGCATAAACCATTTCTTTTCAAGTTACTACTATATCTATGGTAATTTGAGTTTGCCACAATGATTTAGAAGGTTACTAATCGCACCCCTCGTCAGGCCCCCCCTCCCCCCGCCTGACACTCCAGAGACTTACCCTTTTACCTCCCACTCCCACGTGCTCTCTCTCTCCCCAGTAGTCCCTCTCTCTCTCTTTTGACTTTTTTTTATAAAATTTTAAATGTTAATAACTTTATTTTCACGTATTTTTTTTTAAAATTAAATATTTTTGAAATCTACTCAACGAAACCTATCAAACGAGCCTAATATTGATGGAGAAATAATGTAAAACGGAAAAATTATATTTTTTTCGTAGTTTAAATTGTCTAACGAGATTAAAAATTAAATGTGTTTCAAATTTAAATCCGTTTGAACCGGTGGAAAAAATTTTCTGATCATTTTAGTTATGACCATTTAGGAAGTAATCTTTTTGTTAATAACTTTTGATAGGAAAGTCCAATAACGTTCGTTCTTGTTGGAGAAGTTTTATTTTTTCTTATATTTTCAGAATATGTAATAATTTCGGAACTTTCCAACATTGGTTTTTTTTTTTCCTTTTCCTAGTAGGGTTAGGGTTTGCATCGTATTTAAGGAGTTCTAAGCCTTAGAGCTGGACAGTTTTTGATTATTATTGATTGACAAAGTGTTTAGAATATTATGGATCAGTACAATTTTTTATTTTCGGATTATTGATCAGTTAGGAACGATATTGCGAATAATATTCCTTATGGGGAGAGCAACTCCTACGTTGGGTGTGATTACACAGCAGAATTTATGACTGACCAGGTTCGTTATTACTGTTGTTATTATACATATTTGTTACTTATTTTTGTTAATCTTGTATTCATCTCGATAGAAAACATCGATCGGAAGCCCCCAAGCTAAGTAGCACGCAGACATGACAAATGGACCCATCTAATTTAAAAATGCAGGACACATTAGAGCATATACTATGCGATAATGGTTGATTAATTAGTTCAAAGATAATAAAATACAGATTCAGGCAACGTACCTTTGATTAAATTAGAAAACCAATACATTAGAACATTTCCTATACCGTCATTACCCTGTACCACCCATCATCATATGTTGGAGGCCAAATGCATCAAATGAAGCACACGAATGGGCTCATCCTTATGAAGCACGCCTCCAATTGTGGTACGAAGTAATGCAAATAGATCCGCCGGGACGACGACCACAATTTGACGGAAATATTGACTAAATTTGTATATTTATTTATGTTCATGTATTGGTTCTATATACTTAATTGTAATTAAATGAAGTTTGATTTTAGTTTACATTTATAACTGTTCACAGATATATAAAGTAAATTTAAGTGGATTAAACATACATAATTTACTTGAAAACTCAAATATAGAAGTTTAAAAAAATGACAGATAAAAAAATAAAAACAAAGAGATAATATATTGGCCCAAAAAAATCATTTAATTTAAACACATTATTTCATAGTCAATATTAGACTTGTTTGATAGATTTCGTTGAATAGATTTCAAATATATAAAATTTATTTTAAAAAATACGTAATTTCAACCTCTTTGAACAGTTTATATATTAAAAAATATGGTTAAAAAAATTAAGTGTTCCAAATTTTAATCCGTTTGAATCGGTGGAAAGATTTTAATTTTTCGATCATTTTATTTTAAATGGTCATAATATTTCCAACGGGTCAAACGGATTGAAATTTGGAAAACTTAAATTTTCAACCTTTTTAAACAGTTTAAACTACCACAAAAATATAATTTTTCCGTTTTACATTATTTCACCATCAATATTAGGCTTGTTTGATAGGTTTCGTTGAGTAGATTTCAAAATTTCAAAATTTATAAAAAAAAGGTGAAAAAAAAGTTATTAGTATTTACAATTTTATAGAAAAATAAAATAAGAGATAGAGAAATGGGAGAGAGAGAGAGAGCAAGTGGATGGGGGTAAAATGGAAAATGTCCTGTGACGGTGTCAGACCCCCCCGACACGGAGGGGGGGATTAACAGCTCTCAATGATTTATTAGCTGCTTCATTTCCAAATATATAATAGTACAAAATTACAAGGAGTTTGACCAAATGTGTATGAAAACCAAATAAGTGTTTGTTTTCTGTAAGGTCGTATATATGTTTGAATCTCACGGAAGCCAAATATTTCAAATCTTGGGGTTATTGTAGGGTTTCACTGGTTGTTAATTCTAAAATTCTGAAAATTAGTTGAGAAGCATGTAAGTTAACTCAGACATCTGGTCATAAAAAAGAAGAAGACAAGGGTATAACTTGACTACTTGTAGTAAAATACTCTTCTATGTTGGGACAATTATCATCCTTCGACAGATCGATCTGGCTTTTACCACTACTTCAACAGCATTTAGTAGGACTTGCATGTTTTGGAGTTGATTTCATCAACGGATAAACCATACGTCACCAATATTTTTTTTGACAATAAAGAAGAACTTTATAGAATAAAGAGTCATTATATCCCATAGTTCATTACAAGCCCAAGCACAAGGCTAAGAGAAACAAAAAAAAAAAAAGAATACATCAAGCATATCAAAAGGTACAATCTTCCAAGGCACAAGAACGATTGATATGTCATTCGGTGTCAAAAGGATAAGAAACGTCACCAATATTTAGTAGGGTCGTATCCCGCCAGTTTCTTCCAACCAATCCTGACCGTTCAGTCTAGTTTTGATCATTTGTGACAATGATCGGAATCATTTATTTTTTAGAGCTCATCGAGAACATTGACCAGGCTAAAAATCACGTTAATCGGATATCATTTAATATGATTTCGACAAATTGCAATACGTTTGTATGGAGAAAAGTGTGCAACACTAGATTGCAACCCATTTGACTCAATTATTTGAATATCAATTCATTTCGATATCACATCAACCGACTGTTCGATGTGATTTTTTGACATAGTCAATATTCTTGATGAGCTCTAAAAAATAAACGGTTCTAATCATTATTGTGAATTGAAGAAGAACCCACAAATGATCCAGAACTAAACCGGATTGGTTGGAACCCGAGACCGGACGGGATCCTCTCCCACATTTAGCCGTCTTTTGGGACTGATGTGTAAGTGACTACGTACAACTTCTGTAGCACTGGAATAAAATATACTACTATTGCTGACTGTTTATGACTAAAATTGATCGAGTGCGGTTGAGATGAGACCACGAGTTTCCAAATTGTCAAACTTGGCGTAATTATGACTTTTTGAGGAGTAGCTAATAGTCCGAGAGCACCGCCATATGGTGCTTCGGATCACTCCAGAATCACAAATTTAGACCGAGTTCTTAATTGTGGACTCCACGATAATGTGTAATTATAGAATGGTTCAAAATACCACGTAACGATGCTTTAGCTTAGACTATTAAATAATTTTATCACTATTGCCGTTGGGCCAAATGTCTCGGGCAAGAGTTTTAGGAAAGTTAATGAAATCGCATGCATGAAAACTTGGTCAATTTATTTTTCTTTCCCGTGACTGGAATCCTGTCATTGCCAAAAATATACCACTAGTACATCCAACTTGGCTGCTGGTGATTGTGAAGAAAATTCACCAATTCCATCCACATTTTCTTTCCGCATTGCCAACCTCAAATTTTCCATTATTTTTATTATTATTAGCAATGCAAAAATTCAAACATTGGTTCGCAATTTCATCAACCCGAGAAATTATCGGACGACTTCGATACGAAAGTTAGGGGTGCAAAAAGTCCTTTATATATGGATCGATCATATCTCTCAATTACGATTGGACACAAGGAATCGGCAAAAAATCAGAACCATTAACAACCCCTTCTTCTCGGTTTCGTGACTGTAAAACGGACCTTTAGGCAATGCTTTTCCCCCCCTTTTTTTTTCGTTTTGTTTCTTTGAAACCAGAGAGAGAGAGAGAGAGAGAGAGAGAGAGATTAGGTGAGGAGATGGAGGGGGAGGAGAGAATGTGTTCTAATCTTAGCCATTGAAATGAATGACTGAGATCTCTTGTGTTAAAATTTATGTGGTTAGAACAGGCTATACAGCCGATTTTCAATGCATGCATGGATGGATGGATACGTAATTACAACAGGACTATGATCACTTTCGCAAAGTTATTGGCGTTAACGCAACGATGTTTATTTTGAGTGAATTGTATTATATACAAATATGAAAGAGATATCTCCACATACATACCTAACTATCCGGTCAAATGAATTTGCTTTCACTTTCAAGAACGAGTCACAGGATGATTGCACTGCGTAACTTACAGTACTGTGACACCTTTTGAATTATACATCATGGGAAAGTAAAAGTTCAACTAGAAGACCCTTCTAGATATGTTATTATTATTATTGAAAAATTCAATCCAAGTCGGTGTTGGTGTGAAAATCTATATCTCTAAAATTAAAAGACAGGAGGAGTCGGGACCAATATTCATAAAAAGACCTTTATAATCTATTCTTAAGTTAACAGAGAGAAACTTATTCATGGAGGAACTGTTAATAAGTTCTTTTCGTCTCCGTACAATCTCGCATGTCCATTTGCGCAATCTCAATGGTACTTAAGATTGCTTTTTAATTTTGACCAGTAACAATTACTCCGGTCAAAATTGATTTTTAATCCGAATCGTCCAAAAACATTTTTGAACATTGCACGATTGGACCTCTGTAAACACGGAAAACTTCGTAAAAAAGTTATTCTGAAATTAATATCCTCCACATGAACTGTAATGTAGTAGTACAACAAAAGAAAATCAATCATCGTAAACTCATTTATAAATAGTGTACGGCACAAATGTGTAATAATAATAATACTGTATATAGGTCCACACCCACATCTGTACGTATGCATTATGTTTTACTGGCCATAAGAAAATCCTTTCGTTGACTTTACACCATAGGTATGCTGTTTGTAAATTTGACACATGTTATTTCATTTAACAAATCAGAATTTCCTACAGTGCTGCTATGGGTACAAAAGGGATTTACAACACCGCGTATGGATTAATTTAGGTCCGTCTCGGATCTCATAAAGATGATTGGAGTCATTTATTTTGTTTAGGGTCTGTGTAAAAATTAGCTTAATTGAGTATTGGAATGATTACGAAACATCTACATTTGTCCCAAGAAAAAATTTGATCCTAAATTCCTCAGTAGTACCCTCAAAATCACCTCAAGACCACTCTCCCTGCCTCTTGCCGCCATTGTTGGAGGCAAGAGTACACACAAACTCTCACTTGAAGAAGAAGAAGAAGATAATGCGAGAGAAAGACTTAAAATATTTTATTCACTCATACTTGGAAACACTAGATTACATAGATTTATACAGAAATAACTAAATGTAACTCACTACGTACCTCTAATTAACAAGAATTATACACATGCCCTCCACTACAATATTATTATTTCTTTAAACGGCAAATTTATTTTATTAATCTTTGTAATTGTTATAAAAATTAAAATGACTAAAAATGATGGCATCAAATGATTCAAATTCTAAACAAAGCTAAGACTCCACTCCACTATTATTAGGGCCCTTTCATCTCTAAAACTCTCACTCATTACACTACCACATAACTCTGATCATTGACATAAAAGTATAACTCACATTATTACTTAAAAAACTCCCATTAACAAATATGAAAGGACAAAAACATAACTCCCTTGTTACTAAAAAAAAAGTTCATTTTCCAACAGCCATGCATAACCCCTCACTGCGCCTACTGAAGCCAGCCACCACCACCTTGTAGCTTGAGGCCTTGTTTGTTAAAAGTATTAGGTGAGTGAGATTCGTAAAAAGATGAGATTCATAAAGAGATGTGACTCATGAGGAGATGAGATTCATAATTTGCATGTTTGTTTCGCACAGGATTAGATCGATGATGGGATTATTGATATCATGTTTGTTTCATATGAATATGATTGGATTGATAGTATATATTTTTATTTTTGCCCTTATGCAAAAACTGAAGAATAACAAATAAATACCAAATACTAAATCAAACGGGGTATAGGTAACACCCAGAGGCGGCTCCATGCACATGGAGAGTTCCATGGTCAATTGAACACCCGAACAATTTTAATTTTTTTTTGCTTAGAATACATGTGAAAATTATGGGTTAGCCTTTCTTTGAACACCCAACGTAACTATCAATGAACACCCCATTCTAAAAAATTTGAATACCTAACCCAAAACTAATTGAACACTTCATCACAATCCAATTTACAGTCCATCAATCCAGGTAATTCATATTCGAACACCTAACACATTACATCAAATAAAGTTGATAATCATAATAAAAAATTTGTAAAAACAAAGTGAAAAGAAGAATCTATTGGTGCAAGTATTATGCTCTGCGTTCTCTTTTCATCTTTATTGTCGATGGTCTAAATGTGTTAATTTTGTATTCATGACAATAATTTTTTTTTTTTGGTCTTGTTAGCTTATAAAATTACGGACAAAGTTTTAAAAAAATTCAACTATATTATAAATCCTATTAACTTGAATAATATTCCTTCGAATTTAAGACTACGATAGAAAATCTCATCATGTCATCCTAAAGAACATATTTTCGAGAAGGTTAACGCTAACGTACTCGCTACAATTTCTTTCACGAGAGTTTTAGTAGATTAATACGCTAGTTAAATGTTGGCCCAAAAATAAAAACTCATTTAGAACAACTATAAAATTTTACCTCCTCTATCCTTGAAACACTGTCTACTCCAAAATCCAACTTTCAAAAAAATTAAATTTTTGTTAAAAAAATAAGTATATATATTTAAGTTTTCATTTTGCCTCGTAGTTAATTTTTTAGAGTACCTAAGGTTAATTATTGGTTGATATATCAGCTAGTAGAGTACTTAAAATAATTTCTGACCATCCTGTCACAAATTCTTGAAGCGTCTGCTGCTAACACTCCTATCCCAACCCCCTAAAGTGCCTTTGC
This sequence comes from Rhododendron mucronatum var. ripense, assembly GCA_019656295.1. Lineage (NCBI taxonomy): Eukaryota > Viridiplantae > Streptophyta > Magnoliopsida > Ericales > Ericaceae > Rhododendron > Rhododendron mucronatum. The sequence continues at coordinate 12,629,173 of BPLT01000001.1, forward strand.
CAAACAGGGCCTCAAGACTCCTGAGTGAGCAGCCAGCCTAGCTAGTTGGTCTCATGTGTTGGATTATTCATATAGTGGGACCCAAAAGTTCATTTTTTTTGAAATGACCCAAAAGTTCATTCAAATACCTTGAATTTCTTGGCAGCGGATCTAGAAGGGGGGCTAGCCTCCAAAGTTCAAATTAAGCAAAAGCCATATATGACCAACCTCCTTTCAGGTTCACATTCTGCATATGGATCACACGACACGTATACAGTGAAAAATTAATGCCCCCACACTTTCTTCAACCGCGTTGAATCCATCACCCCATTCCATGTAGCGTATTCTTTTTATTTTTCTTTTCAATTTTTTTTTTTTTTTTTTTTTGCAGAATATGTCAAAAGAGGAAGAAAAGGAATATAAAACAAAGTAAGATTATATTAGGGCATATTCTGAATACCTTGCCAATTAAGGACCTTCCAAGAAGCATTCTTGGGACTTTTTAACTCCATAATTATATGATATCTCATTGGCCTCAATCGGTGTGAAGTTTTTTTTTTTCTTTCCCCAAAAGAAAACGTGCCATTTAGGGGATTATGTAGGTCAAATAGGTAAAACCAAGCAATTAGGAAATTCTATTTGTATGGAAACTTGTACTACTGTAGTGGGATACAACTTTATGAGCAATAAAATTCGGAGTCTCCATCCCATTATATTATCTTCAATTGTTAAATGTTAAGGAGAGGAGTGATTTTGACATTTCCCAAATTGATAACCGCACTTTCAAAGGGGAGTGCCAAAATCAATCCTCCGGGAAATGGAGGTTATCAATTTAGAAAGTGTCAAAATCAATTCCCATGTAAAAACTCAAAAATAAGTAGTAAGATACTATGAGTGATGATCATTTGTCTAATATTGGTCTCACTACCGAATAACTTAAGTTTTTTTTTTTTTTTTGAATATGTCAATTTCATATCAAAAGTCCGAAAGCAATACAGATTCCATCAGATATACAAGAGTGAACCAAAACTACCGAGACTTCAACACAGCCCCTGCAGGAGCAGGACCGACGAAACGCCTGGATTAGGAATCAATCTAGGTCTAGATAGTAGAGAATCCCAACAGATCCCAGTTCAAACCCGCAATAAACATTTTGCTCAGTTGAAATCTGAAAAAAACCAACAACAACCAAGAAACAACTAAAGAAAAGCTCAGCTCTCCTGCCAGAGTAAACACCGGATGGTTGATTCACCCATGGTTCTCGAAGATCTGTATGCCTCCTCTGTCGGATCGGGTCGTTGAAGCCGAACACACCAAAAAACTTATCGCCGCACAAAACCTGCATTGATTACATCGGAAGACTCAAAACATTACGCAATAATCGCAGATGCAACCGATAAGCTAAAAAACAGAAGAAAAAAAAACTGAAAATAAAATCAATTGAAGGGAACCCAGAGAACACTGGTTTCTTGCAGTATTTTGACCCACTGAGTTGCCCCAGTCGCACCATTGATTCGCTAAGTGAAATCGAGTTCACAGTCAGCCGCTTCCCCGGAAGAAAAAACAAGCTCCATAGCCGCCGCCGTCGGCATCTGGAGGCTTTATTCGCCGGAGGGGGCACAAGCCACCCAACATCAACCCAGGTCAGATTAGTCCCAAAACAGACCTACCAGGGAGGAGAGGTGGGGAAAGAGCAGGGTAACGATGTGTTTGCGGTGGGGAGGACATAGTGAGGGGCGAACGGCGGCGGCGGTCAGTGAAAGGCGATGGAAGAGGTTAAGGAGGTAGAGGATCCGGTCTGGAAGACCGGCCTGGGGTTGAGGATGAGTGGCCGGCGAGACAAAGAGGGAGGGGAGGTGGGCCAAGGAGGGCGGCGGCCCCACCTCCCCGAATCTGTGGCCGAGAAAAAGGGAAAAAAGGCAAGAGGAGAGGGGTGGACTGGAGGAAGAAAGTGAAAAAGGATCAAAACCAAAATAACTTAAGCTTTTGAACTGGATAAAATATTTCTTCATGAAATCACGTGAGAAAGATTAGGGGCGACTCTAGAATTTAAACTCAGCAGTGACAATAATGTACTAATTTTTGTGTGTGCAGAGCTAGCTTTGTAGTATTAAGTAAACATATTTATTTACATTGAAAATCCAACAACCTTCTATTTCTAACATGGGGCTACACGACATGAAATCTGACACGAATTAAATTAGTGGATTAGGGTCGATTATTTCTTTCTAACACGAGACACGAATACGGCACGACACGTCAACACAAAAAGCTAAATAGGTCAATTTAAAATTAAAAGAATTCTGACACGAGCAGGACATGATGCTAGCCTCCAGTTTCTTTCCAGCAGGAGTATGATTCGATGGTCTTACCAATTTAATCGCTGAGTTTTACTCTCTCGATCGGGATTTAGGAGTAATTTAAAAAACCGATTTTTAACCAGAATGGAATTTGGATTAAAATTAAACCCACTACTTAACGGCATGTCTGGATTTTCTATATATATTTAATATCCCACGCGCTTCAGCGTTCCGTGGACTCCTCACAACAAAATCCGGTCAAAATAGAAACTTCTCAACTTTAGTCAGCAAAATACAACCTACCAACAAGAGACTATTGTCCCCTATTATTATTAATAATAAAAAAAGAAAAAAGAAAAAAGAAAAATCCCTTAAACGACCACATCATCGTCACCGTCCGTGCCCATCATTGCACCGTCACCATCAAGATCTAGTTCGATTTTAACGGCCACGACGCACCCATCCACACAGCAGATTCCCCCATTTGAACTTTCTCCGTTCCCTGCCCCGCCCGCTGGTACCCTCACTTTGACCACGCACAGATATAGATAATAGAGCTATACGTATAGAGAGAGAGACAGAGAGCGAGTCGATTCTGAAAGCAAAAAAAAGTCTTAGCCGCCACTTCTAACTAACTCTTCTATATAAGGCTCTCTCCAATATCTCCTTCAAAAAATATCCGACTCCGGTTTCTCATTTTCAATAAGTGTGACGGAGAGAAACCAATATTGCATTTCGAAACCGAAATTCAAGGAACGAATATTGCGATTGTACAGATTCTGAGTTGCCGAATCTGAATTGAGTCGACATGGCTACGCCGTTCGTAGCGGACGATCTGGCTCGGACGACGAGCAGCGCGCGGAGCTGGAAGTCGGGGAGCATAAGGGAGGTGTGGCAGGGGCCGCCGGACGTGTTCCAGAGGAACAGCACGCGGCGGCAGGAGGTGGACGACGAGGAGGAGCTGAGATGGGCGGCGATAGAGAGGCTGCCGACGTACGACAGGGTGCGGAAGGGGATGCTGCAGCAGGTGATGAGTAACGGGAGGGTCGTGAGGCAGGAGATGGACGTGACCAACCTTGGCTCGCAGGATAAGAAGCAGTTGATGGAGAGTATTCTCAAGGTTGTCGAGGATGATAATGAGAGGTTCCTTCAGAGGCTCCGCGCTCGAACCGACAGGTACATTCATTTCTCCCTCTCAGACGATTTTGTTCGAGGTTTTGCTAAATCATCTTCCTCAGATTTTGCTCCGACTTTAAATTGTGTCGTCTAATTAGACAGTGAGATTCCAATGGATCAGATTATTGTGTCGTATGATTAGACGGTGAGATTCCAATGGATCAGATTAAGGATAAGATGTAATGGGTTTTTGACGTTCCGATACCATTGACACGGGAAATCGTAGGCTCATCAACCTGAGAAATTTTTCAGTGTCGGGTGGGCACGGCCGACGTGGTGCCCGGTACCAATCTTGGCCGTCCAATGAAGTTTTGGATGGTTCAGTCATTTCACACTTTAAAACAGCCGAACAGATTTGAGCCGTCGAAAACTTCATTGGAGGGCCGGCCGTCTAAAACTTTATTGGACGGCCGAGATGGTGCACGGCACCACGTGGTCCATGCCCACCCGGCACTGAAAAATTTCTCCATCGACTTATTCCCTTTACGTACCGGTCCGTGGTTCCCGTTACATACCGGTTCTTCTCCATGTTCAGTTCGCGGCCAATACTAGACCATTATGGACTATTCAGGGACTTCTAAATTTTTTTTTTCTTAAAAAAAAAAATTATGCCCAACTTATATAGTTTCGCCACCACTAGTTTTTTTTACCATACATTTCGCCGCTACTAGGGTAAAATCTTGGTTCCGATATATTGTTCAATACATACGATAACGTTACACCGTGACCGTTAATTATCCCGGTACTGTTAAAACCTTGGACCGGATACTGATTTTTTTTTAAAAATGATTTTGTTCTGAATGATGCTTTTGTTGCTGAGAAAATTGAGGAAAAGTTAATCCATGTTGGATTGTTTGGTTGCCTTGGAGAGTTTGGAGTTGCCCAGAAAATGCAAAAGAAAAAAAAGAAGATGTGATGGAAACTGAATTGTTTTTGGTAGTGTTGTTTTTGTTTTTCGCGGTTTTGAAAATGAAGCCAATGGAATGTAGGTAGAATTTGCATATCCTTTAATTTTTGCGAAAGAAATTAGCATTGCATGAAATGGAAGATATAGGTTTGTTGATCTTGCGTTGTTCTGATAACAAATTCTCAAACCAGTTTTCAGTAAAAGTTAGCTTTGTTTGTGTCTGTCGAGAAATGAAAGTAAAATACTTACAACATAAAAAATGCTACTTCCAAGTACAATTTTATTTTCCCGAAAATGAGAATTACTTTGCCTGCCTAAGCATAGAGTTGTTGAGGGCTCTGACTGGAGGAGTTTTTCTTTATTCTTTGTTCACTAATCTGTGACCAAACAACCCTTCTTTTCTTTTCTTCTTGGGGATATATTGATTCTTGGTTTAATGCTAACAGGGTTGGAATTGAAATTCCAAAGATTGAAATAAGGTTCCAAAATTTCTCGATCGAGGGAGATGCATATGTAGGGACCAGAGCACTTCCAACTCTTCTCAATTCTACCCTGAATGCAATTGAGGTAATTTCTTCTCTTTTTCCACTTATTGTCCAGAATTAGACTTTGTGTATCTTTAACAGACACTTGCCCAATAGCTTCAATTCGGCTAAATAAACCCATGTCGTTACTACTACAACAACAATTATAGTACGCATGTAACCCAAGTCATAGGAATCACAGAATACATATACAATTTGGCGAACGATGTTGAAGATTTACTTATTTGCTATCAAAGCTTCCTTTTATACCCTGATATCTGATGATCCCTGTCATGGTGATTTGGAATGTGAGTAGGGAATTATTGGAATGATTGGGCTTTCTCCATCTAAGAAAAGGGTTGTCAAGATACTCCGGGACGTGAATGGAATCGTAAGACCATCAAGGTAGGTTCACAAAATCCTCTATGTTAAACTAGTTACATACGGAATTGCCATTTGGTTATTGGATGTTGCGGGAAAAATATAGTTGTAGCTTCGAAAAGTGAAATCCTAATATTTAACTTCAATAAGGATATACCTATTTACGCTACTTGAATACTAGCCAATGCTTAGTTTGTGTTGCTAAACTTAAGCTTCTTGTTTTCAAGTAGCTTTAGTTTTCATATACGAAATCACTTGCTTTTCGTTTCAAGTAGCCTTCATTCATTGAACTAACGACAGCATTTTGTCAGGATGACACTGCTTCTAGGACCTCCTGGTGCTGGAAAGACAACATTGCTAAAGGCACTTGCTGGGAAATCTGATGACAATTTAAGGGTTTGTTATTCTCTCCCACTTTTTCCATTTTTGTTTCCATCAATTCCATTTGTGAACTTTTCCTGATATATTTGAATTCTGCACAGATAGCTGGAAAGGTCACCTACTGTGGCAAAGAGTTTAAGGAATTCGTTCCTCAGAGAACCAGTGCTTACATCAGCCAGCATGATCTTCACTACGGTGAGATGACTGTTCGCGAAACACTGGATTTTTCCGGACGTTGTTTGGGAGTTGGAACGAGGTACGAGATGCTCTTGGAGTTGTCAAGAAGAGAGAAAGAAGCAGGCATTAAACCGGATCCTGAGATTGATGCCTTCATGAAAGCCACAGCCATGGCTGGCCAGGAAACCAGTTTGATTACTGATTATGTTCTCAAGGTCTGTTGGTTCTTCAATAATCGCATATCAGATTTGATCTTTTTTTTTTCTCTAATTAAGAAGCTTAATGCCTTATTGTTCTGAAACAGATACTTGGATTGGATATTTGTGCTGATATTATGGTGGGCGATGACATGCGAAGGGGGATTTCTGGTGGACAAAAAAAGCGTGTCACTACTGGTATGTGTAACCTAAATAATACTAGTCTAGGTTGTGTTACAGAAAGGACATGTTATGTTAATCCCATGAACCCAAAAGGTTCCCAGAAAAACTGATTGTTATTAGGTATCAAGAAATAAATCGTGATCTCTTGTGGTTTGGTCAAATGACTCAAACCCATCCTTTTGTGTAGTTCAATTCGAAACTTTAATTATGAGGTTATAACTGAAAAGATTTCTCTTATTTAAATGGCATGAGCAAAACCATTCATAGAAAATTGATTGTTCTGTGGTTTAGGTCAAACTCATCCTTCGATGTATTCCAATTCGTAAGTGTTTTTCTATATGAGTTTTTAAATGGCATTGGTGGTTTTCTCTATTTTAATCCCAAAAACATAAAAAAAAATAAAAAATGATTGTTTTGTCAACTTGCATCATGCTGCTTCTTGTTTGGCAAACTCATCCTTATACTTATCTTGATTCCAACTTTACTTATGACGACATAACTGGAACTCTTCTTTCTGGAATGCAGGAGAAATGTTGGTAGGACCAGCAAAAGCATTTTTCATGGACGAAATATCCACGGGGCTAGATAGTTCTACCACTTTCCAGATAGTCAAGTACATGAGGCAAATGGTTCACATAATGGATGTAACCATGGTCATCGCTCTCTTGCAACCAGCCCCTGAAGCATTCGAACTCTTCGACGATGTCATCCTCCTTTCTGAAGGCCAAATTGTTTACCAAGGCCCTCGTGAGAATATTCTTGAGTTCTTTGAATACATGGGATTCAAGTGCCCAGAAAGAAAAGGAATTGCAGATTTTCTTCAAGAGGTGACTTCCAAAAAGGACCAAGAACAATACTGGTTCAGAAAGAACCAACCTTATAGGTTCATCTCAGTACCCGATTTTTCTAAGGCCTTCAACACTTTCCACGTGGGCCAACGGATTTCTGAAGATCTCAGAATTCCTTATGATAAGTCAAAAGCCCACCCGGCTGCACTTGTGACCGAAAGCTATGGAATCTCCAATCGTGAACTCTTTAGGGCATGCTTTTCGAGGGAGTGGCTTCTGATGAAGCGAAACTCCTTTATTTACATATTCAAAACTGTTCAGTTAACAATCATGGCGATAATTGCATTGACTGTCTTCTTAAGAACGGAAATGAAGCATGGTAGAATTGAGGATGCTTCCAAATTCTGGGGGGCGCTGTTTTTCAGTATGATTAATGTGATGTTCAATGGGATGGCTGAGCTTGCTATGACAGTGTTTAGGCTTCCTGTTTTCTTTAAGCAGAGAGATAGCTTGTTCTATCCAGCTTGGGCTTTTGGCTTGCCCATTTGGCTCCTCCGCATTCCTGTTTCGTTGATGGAATCTGGGATATGGGTCATACTTACTTATTACACCATAGGGTTTGCACCGTCTGCTAGTAGGTAAGTTCATAAAATAATCACTGAGAATGATCATTCAGAATTGGCTCAACAATTGCTGGACTCTAACATATCGTAAAATGATGTTCAGGTTCTTTCGACAATTTCTGGCTTTCTTTGGTGTACATCAAATGGCTCTCTCTCTCTTCCGATGCCTTGCTGCTGTTGGAAGAACTCCTGTTGTTGCTAATACAATGGGAATGTTCACTTTGCTATTGGTTTTTGTGCTTGGAGGCTTCATTGTGTCCAAAGGTTAGAAATACATCCCTTGTTTCACTCTTAAATTCTTCTTGTTAGTCTTCTTCCATTTTTATTCAGCACACTTGAAATAACCACAACATAACCATGTTTTTCTTGGGCTGCAGATGACATTGAACCGTGGATGATATGGGGATATTGGATTTCTCCCATGATGTATGGACAAAATGCCGTTGCGATGAATGAATTTCTCGATGACAGATGGAGTGCGGTAAGTTCTTTGAATGGTTTAGGAAATATTCAAAAAATTATATTTATGGGATGCCATTATACAAACAAATTTACTTTTATTTCTTTGTTCGAACAGCCCATCAATGGCACTTCCCAGCCTACAGTTGGAAAGACCCTTCTTGATGGCAGGGGACTCTTTGTGGAGGAATACATGTTCTGGGTTTGTATTGCAGCGCTTCTTGGGTTTTCCCTTCTTTTTAATGGTCTTTTCATCGCAGCACTTACATACCTAAGTCGTAAGTACATCTTTCTTGCTATTTAATTCCAATTTTTTTACCTTGTTGTCAAAGAATTCGTGCTGATTTTTTCATTTGAACATGTTTAATCTCAGCTTTGGGTGATTCTAAAGTACTTTTAGAAGATGATCAAGAGACTAATAATAGGCGTCAACGAACATCAAATGGTGAAGGTTTGTCTCATTTTCTGATGATTCTGTTTACTTGCTTGAGGGGGTGTGCGTGATATGTTAGGAGAACCATGGCAAAATCCAATCTTTATCATTAAGGAAATACCACTGGAACATAAGGAAGGCATCTAATGGAAGGGAGGAGCCATAGTCAAGGAAATGGGTTATTAATAACAAGGAATCAAGTCCTACATTTCCGTATCATTGGACATTTTAGTTTGTGTCACTTTTTTTTTTTTTTTGCGTAGTCTGCTATCGTACAAAGATGGACAGATGCAGAAATTTAGTTATCTTTACTCACTGATGTTGCATGGATAAATACAGGTACCGATATGGCTGTAAGAAACGCTGGAGGAGACACCAGCTCAAGTCAAGTCGCAAGAGGAATGGTTTTGCCTTTCCAGCCCCTTTCACTTGCATTCGACCATGTGAACTACTATGTGGATATGCCAGCAGTAAGTCTCTCCAACTGAACTCTTGTTTTTAAATGTGCATCTGACAACACAAAACTTATTCCATTGGAAAGGAAATATTATGAATTTAATTAAAAACTCATCTGATCGACAAATTTTCTTCTTTTCGGTCATTTTATTTGCGTATGTGCATACCAAAACGATGTATACATTCTAAAGTGTTGGTTCGCCATATCAGGAAATGAAGAGTCAGGGAGTTGATGATAACCGTTTGCAACTTTTACGGGATGTTAGTGGTGCTTTCAGACCCGGTATTCTGACAGCACTAGTTGGTGTCAGTGGTGCTGGGAAGACCACATTGATGGATGTCTTAGCAGGAAGAAAAACGGGGGGGTATATTGAAGGATCCATAAGCATTTCTGGTTTCCCAAAGAATCAAGAAACTTTTGCCAGAGTGAGCGGTTATTGTGAACAAAATGACATTCATTCGCCATATGTTACCGTTTACGAGTCTCTGTTATACTCAGCATGGCTGCGGCTAGCTTCGGATGTGAATACGGAAAGACGAAAGGTATGAAACTGAATTTCTGGAGTCTGTGACATAACCTCTTTAGGTGTTACTACATACAATATAATCCCTTCGTCACATTATGTTTATCCATTTTTGGCAGAAGTGTCTTTTAATTAGATTAACAAATTCTGTATTTTGTGGTCAACATTTTTTCTCCAAGCCAAATATCTTAATTTACTTGTAGATAAACTTTTTCAAATTATGTAAAAGAGTAAAGTGACGTACATGGACTGCATTTTTAGATGTCACGAATAGTAAAAAAATGGACGAATAAAGAGGGACAGAGAGTACTGAATTACGAGTATTTCACTAAATTCTCTTCTTTCTTATGGTAGATGTTTGTGGAGGAAGTCATGGATCTAGTCGAGCTTCACCCTCTACGACATGCTCTAGTTGGTCTTCCAGGAGTCAATGGTCTTTCAACTGAACAGAGGAAGAGGCTCACCATTGCTGTTGAGTTGGTGGCTAATCCATCCATCATTTTTATGGATGAGCCCACATCAGGCCTTGACGCGAGAGCTGCTGCAATTGTCATGCGTACTGTGAGGAACACAGTGGACACTGGCCGAACTGTTGTGTGCACCATTCATCAACCCAGCATAGACATTTTTGAAGCTTTCGATGAGGTAAATGTGAAACTCAATTACAATTCTCTGGTATATGTTTCATTCGTCATCTATTTGAGCACTAAATCTGACATTGACTTTTTCTTCTTCACAGCTTCTGTTGATGAAGAGAGGAGGGCAAGTGATATACACTGGACCTCTTGGTCGCCAGTCTCATAAGCTTGTTGAATATTTTGAGGTCAGTTTTTGATTTACTAGAAGCTATGAAGGCATGAGATATTTTGGGATGGTCATTTTCTAAGTGATTTCCATACATAATTTCTTGCTCATATGCAACAGTTAATTGTAACCCATGTAATCAACTACTAGGTAATGCCATGCAACTGAACCTTCTCTTGAATAATTTAACCTAATTTAGAGTTGAACTCACCAGTCACCGTTATGTCTACCACCGTATATTCTTCCTCAAGTTTATAAAGCAGGAGAAGAAAGATTAAATTGCAAGTTTTAAGTTTTACGACTCCTTTTTTGTGAAAATATGAGTCAAAGTTCTTGATAATAACCCACTTCTCTTGCAGGCTGTTCCAGGGGTTGCCAAGATTAAAGATGGTTACAATCCAGCTACATGGATGCTTGAGGTCACTGCTAATTCAATTGAGGCTCAACTCGATGTTGACTTTGCAGACATTTATGCCAATTCTGACCTCTATCGGTATGTTAAAACATTTTTCAGAACAAGTTATCTCCAATATGTTTCGGAAGAACTTATATGCTGATGAATTTCGACCCTTGATTTTTTGGTCTTCTTGGTAAAGAACCTCTTTTCAAGCAAGTACCAGAAAGATATTTCCAAATTCTCTAAAACCATTTTCAATAAAGTTAAACACAATGTCTGTTTGTTTTTTCCAAAACAATTTTCTGATAAATTGGTAGATAAACCATCTTCGCACACCATGTTTGCACTCTCTCTAAGCCCAAGTGAATGCTAATCCTCTTCATGATTTTGTTTTTCAGGAGGAATCAGGATCTTATCAAGGAGCTAAGCACTCCAGCTCCGGGTGCCAAGGACCTCTACTTCCCCAACCAATACTCCCAACCCTTCCTAACTCAATGCAAGGCTTGTTTCTGGAAGCAACACTGGTCATACTGGAGGAACTCACAGTACAACGCCATCCGATTTTTCATGACTGCTGTCTTCGGTGTACTCTTTGGTGTCATCTTTTGGAAGAAAGGAGACAAAATGTGAGTCTACGATTTCTGCATTCTAAACTAATCAGAAGAAAACTATCCCCAGTATCTTTTCCCAGGGGATGATATAATGATTGACCTGAATGCTAACAACATGGTGATATCATAATTTTTGGTTCACAGATCAGAACAACAAGATCTAATGAACTTGCTTGGAGCTGTCTATGCTGCCATCCTTTTCCTTGGAGGCACCAATGCTTCTTCAGTCCAAACTGTTGTAGCAGTGGAGAGAACGGTCTTTTACCGTGAAAGAGCAGCAGGAATGTACTCAGAGTTGCCGTACGCATTTGCTCAGGTAATGGATAGCTGGTTTTGATAAAATTCACATAGAGTTCTTTGTGATTAGAAGAATATTTACGCGGAGTTTTTTATTTTTTCAGGTGGCCATAGAAACTATTTATGTTTTCATTCAGACAATCATTTATGCTCTTCTTCTGTTCTCGATGATTGGGTTCGAATGGAAATTAGCCAAAGTCTTGTATTTCTACTATTTCATATTCATGTGCTTTACCTACTTCTCAATGTACGGGATGATGGTTGTCGCGCTGACTCCAAACCACCAAATTGCTGCTATTTGCATGTCCTTCTTCCTCAGTTTCTGGAACTTGTTCTCTGGTTTCCTTGTCCCTAGGCCGGTATGTATCTACTGAAATACTTGCTTTTCACTTTTGCACGCTTTTTACTTTCTATTCGTGTTATTTTTGTATTCACGATCTAAACAGAGCCTCATAATCATGACATGTTATGAAAAATTTGCAGCTTATCCCTGTGTGGTGGAGGTGGTACTACTGGTGCTCTCCCGTCGCTTGGACAATCTATGGTATTTTCACCTCTCAAGTTGGAGACAAGGATACTGAACTTATTTTAGAAGGCGGGAGTAGGACAACAGTCAAGATATTCCTTAAAGACAATATGGGTTTTGATGAAGACTTCCTCGTACCCGTATTGTTTGCCCATTTGGGTTGGGTGCTCGGATTCTTCTTAGTCTTCGCCTATGGCATCAAGTTCCTTAACTTCCAACGGAGATAGACGATCAGAAAAGCTTCGTTTCACTCCGAATATCAGTAAAATGTCGAGATTCACAGATCATAAACATGAGGATCTACTTTATGCTGTACACAAGTTTAGTTAAGGAGATAGAGGAATTGAAGGAGAAAAAACAACATCCCTCTCTGTTCTTTTTATTTTCTTCTTCCCTTTTTATTTGTTTGGCGTGTATTCTTTCTTTTAGCATATATTTGTAGCTATATATTATTCTTTACACAATGTTTCTAAAAAGTTCTCCGTTGTAACTTTTGTTCAATTACCTCAATATACCCAGCATTAGCATATTTTTGAGACTCAAAATCGTTTATTGTTCTAATTCCCTTCTCTCTCACCCACTGCAAAACACTTGCTACAGTTAGCAGAAGAAAAATGTGTTCTTTGGGTTCCACATCATTGATAGATTCTTTGACGTTCTTAAGATCTTTGCCAAGTCAAATGCAAACAACCAAACCAACTTATGATCCAAACACTGCACTATGTTTTGGTTCAGTTCAGTGGACATTGTCTTCAAAGCCCGACCAAATCAAACCGTTAACAACACTAGTTCGAAAGAATTGACGCACCCACGCACAAATTTTCTCAGCCAGGTAATACTATATTAGCTGCCAATTAGGAAAAGTACTGATTTCATCGGTTTGTGGCTTACATTGACACAGAATTTCAATTGCCAATATAATAAGGAAAATTCTAATAACAGGTGTGAATGTGTATTAAAATGTGTAAAAAGTACACATAAATTTGTGTTTTCTTTATATTTTTGTGTGTTTATTGTCAGCCCTGGAAAGATTGATATAATAAACATTTGTGGTATAAGGGAATCAGTAAACACCCAAACGGTTTGATGTCTATCTATAAATTTGAACCCTAGATCTTCTCTTGGGAGTTGAGGGATACAACTTGATGGGCAAAGAGCCACATCTTAAGCCATGCACAGTGGTATGATAAAAAGTTGATAACCAAAAGTTGACATATCAACATTTGATTATTTATTTAGGCGGTAGCTAAGTTTAATAATGTTGAAGTCCACAATGGTCACTCCTAGTCTATAACCAAAATAAGGGATCCACTACATTCTCTCTCTCTCTCTCTCTCTCTCTCTCTCTCTATCCCGCCATTCACTTCCCTCAATTACATTTTTTTTGGGCATAAATATTTCTATTCTCTCCCTTAATTTTGGGAAAAAAAATTGGTGACTTCCTTCCCTCCTAGTGTTCTTTATCAAAACAACACCAAAACTTTTTTTTTCCCCCTAATCCTATAACCTATCTAACAAACTAATATCACAAATCCACCACTCTCTTAATCTTCCAAAAAAAAAAAAAAAAGAGATGCGTTTTTGAATTTGGAAAAGAATGCAAGGTTCTTCATGTACTCAACCACAGGGGAGGAACGAAATAGGAATAAAATAGAAACGGGAAAGAAGAGTGAGAAACTTTAATCCGGCGACGATGAGTTGAATTGTAGATGATCGAGAGATATGAGCTTCACTTTTGGAGAGAAAGAAAGAGAAACGGTTTGGGGGTGAAGTGAAGAAAATATAGAGCAGGCAAAGAAGAAAAGAAGAAAATACCAATTGAAACACGCCTGTATAAAAATTTTGGAACTAATTAACTTATGTGGTATGGGGTCCACAAATTTTGATTATTGAAATATGTTGCGAGTTTTGGTGATCCAAATCCCAAAATTTGATTATTTCTAAGGATGTTAAATTTGATTATACCATTATGAGCCATCTTTTGCACCAAACATTGTTAATTTTAGAAATAATTGGCTTTTGATTATACCACTGTGGATGACCTTAGATAGAGAGAATCCATGCTTACTTGCCTAAAGGAGGATTCCTACTCACGTTGCTCCAGAACAGTGTTTTCCAATATGTTTAAAACTTTCACAGGAGTTTGTTTTCATCCTATACTAATTATTCAATAAAAAAAGCATACCATTCTATCACAACCTGCCAACATGTTATAGTTTTAACCCCCTTTAACTATTCCCCCGCCCTAATTGGCTAAAAAAAAATCAATTAATGAGAGAGAATAACAAATGTTTTATAAATGCCGGAGTAGAGACTGATTTCCGAATTGGGCGGGTGGGGTGCCTTAAAACCCTTCTCCTTTCATAACCTGGCTCTCGAACCTCAGATATCAAGGTGATGACGGACCAGTTTACAAGCCTTTTTCAAAAATCAAACAACGTGGCAGACATTTCAAGTTCGGTTCCTTGGACGTTTACAGCAAAACCCCAAGGGGTAACTCTGAATTGAGCGTTTCGCCACGCTTTCCAAAACGGCGCACCCGATTTTATACCAAAATTTTAGGGGCGTGTGCCCACAAATACATAGAGCAATGAGCAGGGTGTTTAACCTAGTTTTACAAAGGTGAGTTTTGAAATCCTTAGAGAAGCTTCCACTTTTATTTCATTCTATTTACAAGTTAGAAGCATTTTCTACGGAGAAGCTGTGCAATCACCTGACTTGCTTGTGGTGAATAATCTTAGTTCATTAGATGTAAATAAGTTCTGATAGATCCTCCAAACGCAAACCCATTTACTCCTATAAATTTCTAGTTTTTATTTTTTTTTATTTTTAAGAGATAAAAGAAACTCCATTTCCATCGATTGAAAGAAAAAGACCCCAAAGCCATAGTGACAGTTCACAAGCCCAAAATATACCAACTCCATTTAGCAGCCATTAAGCTTAGAATCCTTAGCCATCAACTACGGACCATAACACAATTGTGCATCGTTTTAGGCAAAAGTAACTGCAAAAAGCAGCAACAATTTGAGTTTTAACATGGGAATTGGTTTTGACACTTTCAAAATCGATAACCACACTTCCTAAAGGATTGATTTTGACACTCTCTTTTAGAAGTACGATTATCAATTTGAGGAGTACCAAAATTACTCCCCTCTTACATTTAACAATTGAAGATAATATTGTGGGATGGGGGAATCCATTGCTCATAGAGTTGTAGTATCCCACTACAGTAGTACAAGTTTTCATACAAATAGAATTTCCTAATTGCTTGGTTTTACCTATTTGCCTACAAAATCCCCCCTTGATGACTTTTTAACTCCATAATTATATATATGATAAAATAAGCCCACTTCTTAACGGCATGTCGGATTTTATATCTATATTTAATTTCCCACGAGCTACAGCGTTCCGTGGAAAATAGAAACTTCTTTAACTTTTGAAACTTCAACTTTAGTCCGCAAAATACAACCCACCAACAAGAGACTATTATGCCCTATAATAAAATAAAAAGAAAGAAAAATCCCTTAAACGACCAGATCATCCTCACCGTCCGTGCCCATCATTACACCGTCACCATCACGATCTAGTTCGATTTTAACGGCCACGACCCACCCATCCAATCCAATCCACACAGTCAAAATATTAAAAGCGTCACAGGTACTGAGGCATACGCAAAGAGATAGAGAGAGAGAGAGAGAGAGAGAGAGAGAGACGATTCCGACAGCAGAAAAGTCTTTAATTAGTCGCCACCTTTAACTAAACTCTTCTATATAAGCCTCCCTCCCTCCAATACCTCCTTCAAAAAATATCCCACTCCGGCTTCTCATTTTCAATAAGTGTGACGGAGAGAAACCAAGACTGCATTTCGAAACAGAAATTCAAGAAACGAATATTCCGATTGTACAGATTCTGAGTTGCCGAATCTGAATTGAGTCGACATGGCTACGCCGTTCGTAGCCGACGATCTGGCTCGGACGACAAGCAGTGCGCGGAGCTGGAAGTCGGGGAGCATAAGGGAGGTGTGGCAGGGGCAGCCGGACGTGTTCCAGCGGAACAGCACGCGGCGGCAGGAGGTGGACGAGGAGGAGGAGCTGAAATGGGCGGCGATAGAGAGGCTGCCGACGTACGACAGGGTGCGGAAGGGGATGCTGCAGCAGGTGATGAGTAACGGGAGGGTCGTGAGGCAGGAGATGGACGTGACCAACCTTGGCTCGCAGGATAAGCAGCAGTTGATGGAGAGTATTCTCAAGGTTGTCGAGGATGATAATGAGAGGTTCCTTCAGAGGCTCCGCGCTCGTACCGACAGGTACATTCATTTCTCCATCTCAGACGATTTTCTTCGAGGTTTTGCTAAATCATCTTCCAAAAATGAGTTTTAAAAATTCACGACCACTACAGTTTATTCTTATTATATATTTTGTTTGATACTCACGATATACATTTACTTAAAACCTTGGACCAGATACCGATTTTAAAAAAAAATGATTTTGTTCTGAATGATCCTTTTGTTGCTGAGAAAATTGAGGAAAAGTTAATCCATGTTGGATTGTTTGGTTGCCTTGGAGAGTTTGGCGTAGCCCAGTAAATGAAAAGAAAAAATACAAGATGTGATGGAAACTGAATTTGTTTTCGGTAGCGTTATTTTTGTTTTTTGCGGTTTTGAAAATGAAAACAATGGAGTATTGGAAGAATTTGCAAATTGAGAAATTAGCATTGCACGAAACGGAAGATATAGGTTTGTTGATCTTGCGTTGTTCTGATAACAAATTCTCAAACCAGTTTTCAGTAAAAGTTAGCTTTGTTTGTGTCTGTCGAGAAATGAAAGTGAAATACTTACAACATGAGAATTACTTTGACTGCTTAAGCAGAGAGTAGTAGAGGGCTCTGACTAGAGGAGTTTTCCTTTTTTCTTTTTCTTCTCGGGGATATATTGATTCTTGGTTTAATGCTAACAGGGTTGGAATTGAAATTCCAAAGATTGAAATAAGGTTCCAGAATTTCTCGATCGAGGGAGATGCATATGTAGGGACCAGAGCACTTCCAACTCTTCTCAATTCTACCCTTAATGCAATTGAGGTAATTTCTTCTCTTTTTCCACTTATAGTACGCATGTAACCCAAGTCATAGGAATCACAGAATACAAATACAATTTGGCGAACGATGTTGAAGATTTACTTATTTGCTATTTGCTATCAAAGCTTTCTTTTATACGTACCCTGATATCTGATGATCCCTGTTATGGTGATTTGGAATGTGAGTAGGGAGTTATTGGAATGATTGGGCTTTCTCAATCTAAGAAAAGGGTTGTCAAGATACTCCGGGACGTGAATGGAATCGTAAGACCATCAAGGTAGGTTCACAAAATCCTCTATGTTAAACTAGTTACATACGGAATTACCATTTGGTTATTGGATGTTGCGGGAAAAATATAGTTGTAGCTTCGAAAAGTGAAATCCAAATATTTAACTTCAATAAGGATATACCTATTTATGCTACTTGAATACTAGCCAATGCTTAGTTTGTGTTGCTAAACTTAAGCTTCTTGTTTTCAAGTAGATTTAGTTTTCGTATACGAAATCACTCGCTTTTCGTTTCAAGTAGCCTTCATTCATTGAACTAACGACAACATTTTGTCAGGATGACACTGCTTCTGGGGCCTCCTGGTGCTGGAAAGACAACATTGCTTAAGGCGCTTGCTGGGAAATCTGATGACAATTTAAGGGTTTGTTATTCTCTCCCACTTTTTTCATTGTTGTTTCCATCAATTCCATGTGTGAACTTTTCCTGATATATTTGAATTCTGCACAGATAGCTGGAAAAGTCACCTACTGTGGCAAAGAGTTTAAGGAATTCGTTCCTCAGAGAACCAGTGCTTACATCAGCCAGCATGATCTTCACTACGGTGAGATGACTGTTCGCGAAACACTGGATTTTTCTGGACGTTGTTTGGGAGTTGGAACGAGGTACGAGATGCTCTTGGAATTGTCAAGAAGAGAGAAAGAAGCAGGCATTAAACCGGACCCTGAGATTGATGCCTTCATGAAAGCCACAGCCATGGCTGGCCAGGAAACCAGTTTGATTACTGATTATGTTCTCAAGGTTTGTTGGTTCTTCAATAATCACATATCAGATTTGATCTTTTTTTTCTCTAATTAAGAAGCTTAATGCCTTATTGTTCTGAAACAGATACTTGGATTGGATATTTGTGCTGATATAATGGTGGGCGATGACATGCGAAGGGGGATTTCTGGTGGACAAAAGAAGCGTGTCACTACTGGTATGTGTAACCTAAATATACTAGTCTGGGTTGTGTTGCAGAAAGGACATGTTATGTTAATCCCATGATCCCAAAAGGTTCCCAGAAAAACTGATTGTTATTACGTATCAAGTAATAAATCGTTATCTCTTGTGGTTTGGTCAAATGACTCAAACCCATCCTTTTGTGTAGTTCAATTCGAAACTTTAATTATGAGGTTATAACTGGAAAGATTTCTCTTATTTTAATGGCATGAGCAAAACCATTCAAAGAAAATTGATTGTTTTGTGGTTTTGGTCAAACTCATCCTTCGATGTATTCCAATTCTTAAGTGTTTTTCTGTAGGAGTTATTAAATGGCATTGGCGGTTTTCTCTATTTTAATCCCAAAAACAAAAAAATAAAAAAAAAATGATTTTTCTGTCATTTGTGTATGTCAACTTGCATCATGCTGCTTCTTGTTTGGTAAACTCATCCTTATACGTATCTTGATTCCAACTTTACTTATGACGACATAACTGGAACTCTTCTTCCCGGAATGCAGGAGAAATGTTGGTAGGACCAGCAAAAGCATTTTTCATGGACGAAATATCCACGGGGCTAGATAGTTCTACCACTTTCCAGATAGCCAAGTACATGAGGCAAATGGTTCACATAATGGATGTAACCATGGTCATCGCTCTCTTGCAACCAGCCCCTGAAGCATTCGATCTCTTCGACGATGTCATCCTCCTTTCTGAAGGCCAAATTGCTTACCAAGGCCCTCGTGAGAATATTCTTGAGTTCTTTGAGTACATGGGATTCAAGTGCCCAGAAAGAAAAGGAATTGCAGATTTTCTCCAAGAGGTGACTTCCAAAAAGGACCAAGAACAATACTGGTTCAAAAAGAACCAACCTTATCGGTTCATCTCAGTACCTGATTTTTCTAAGGCCTTCAACACTTTCCACGTGGGCCAACGGATTTCTGAAGATCTCAGAATTCCTTATGATAAGTCAAAAGCCCACCCGGCTGCACTTGTGACCGAAAGCTATGGAATCTCCAATCGTGAACTCTTTAGGGCATGCTTTTCGAGGGAGTGGCTTCTGATGAAGCGAAACTCCTTTATTTACATATTCAAAACTGTTCAGTTAACAATCATGGCGATAATTGCATTGACTGTCTTCTTAAGAACGGAAATGAAGTATGGTAGAATTGAGGATGCTTCCAAATTCTGGGGGGCGCTGTTTTTCAGTATGATTAATGTGATGTTCAATGGGATGACTGAACTTGCGATGACAGTGCATAGGATTCCAGTTTTCTTTAAGCAGAGAGATAGCTTGTTCTTTCCAGCTTGGGCTTTTGGCTTGCCCATTTGGCTCCTCCGCATTCCTGTTTCGGTGATGGAATCTGGGATATGGGTCATACTTACTTATTACACCATAGGGTTTGCACCGTCTGCTAGTAGGTAAGTTCATAAAATAATCACTAAGAATGATCATTCAGAATTGGCTCAACAATTGTTGGACTCTAACATTTCGTAAAATGATGTTCAGGTTCTTCAGACAATTCCTGGCTTTCTTTGGTGTACATCAAATGGCTCTCTCTCTCTTCCGATGCCTTGCTGCTGTTGGAAGAACTCCTGTTGTTGCTAATACAATGGGAATGTTCACTTTGCTATTGGTTTTTGTGCTTGGAGGCTTCATTGTGTCCAAAGGTTAGAAATACATCCCTTGTTTCACTCTTAAATTCTTCTTGTTAGTCTTCTTCCATTTTTATTCAGCACACTTGAAATAACCACAACATAACCATGTTTTTCTTGGGCTGCAGATGCAATTGAACCGTGGATGATATGGGGATATTGGATTTCTCCCATGATGTATGGACAAAACGCTGTTGCGATGAATGAATTTCTCGATGACAGATGGAGTGCGGTAAGTTCTTTGAATGGTTTAGGAAATATTCAAAAAATTATATTTATGGGATGCCATTATACAAACAAATTTACTTTTATTTCTTTGTTCGAACAGCCCATCAATGGCACTACAGTTGGAAAGACCCTTCTTGATGGCAGAGGACTCTTTGTGGAGGAATACATGTTCTGGGTTTGTGTTGCAGCGCTTCTTGGGTTTTCCCTTCTTTTTAATGGTCTTTTCATCGCAGCACTTACATACCTAAATCGTAAGTACTTCTTTCTTGCTATTTAATTCCAATTTTTTTACCATGTTGTTAAAGAATTCGTGCTGATTTTTTCATTTAAACGTGTTCAATCTCAGCTTTGGGTGATTCTAAAGTACTTTTAGAAGATGATCAAGAGACTAATAATAGGCGTCAACGAACATCAAATGGTGAAGGTTTGTCTCATTTCCTGATGATTATGTTTACTTGCTTGAGGGCGTGTGCGTGATAGGTTAGGAGAACCATGGCCAAATCCAATCTTTATCATTAAGGAAATACCACTGGAACATAAGGAAGGTATCTAATGGAAGGGAGGAGCCATAATTGAGGAAATGGGTTATTAATAACAAGGAATCAAGTCCTACATTTCTTTCTTTCTTTTTTTGCGTAGTCCGCTGTCTTACAAAGATGGACAGATGCAGAAATTTAGTATCCTTACTCACTGATGTTGCATGGATAAATACAGGTACCGATATGGCTGTAAGAAATGCTGGAGGAGAAACCAGCTCAAGTCAAGTCGCAAGAGGAATGGTTTTACCTTTCCAGCCCCTTTCACTTGCATTCAACCATGTGAACTACTATGTGGATATGCCAGCAGTAAGTCTCTACAACTGAACTCCCATTTTTTAAATGTGCATCTGACAACACAAAAATTATTCCCTGGGAAAGGAAATATTAAGAATTTAATTAAAAACTCATCTGATTGACAAATTTTCTTCCTTTCGGTCATTTTATTTGCGTACGTGCATACCAAAACGATGTATACATTCTAAAGTGTTGGTTCCCCATATCAGGAAATGAAGAGTCAGGGAGTTGATGATAACCGTTTGCAACTTTTACGGGATGTTAGTGGTGCTTTCAGACCGGGTATTCTGACAGCACTAGTTGGTGTCAGTGGTGCTGGTAAGACCACATTGATGGATGTCTTAGCAGGAAGAAAAACGGGGGGGTATATTGAAGGATCCATAAGCATTTCTGGTTTCCCAAAGAATCAAGAAACTTTTGCCAGAGTCAGTGGTTATTGTGAACAAAATGACATTCATTCGCCGTATGTTACCGTTTATGAGTCTCTGTTATACTCTGCATGGCTGCGTCTAGCTTCGGACGTGAAAACGGAAAGACGAAAGGTACGAAACCGAAATACTGGAGTCTGTGACATAACCTCTTTAGGTGTTACTGCATACAATATAATCCCTTCGTCCCATTATGTTTATCAACTGCATTTTGAGATGTCACGAATAGTAAAAAATGGACGAATAAAGAGGGACGGAGAGTACGGAATTACGAGTATTTTACTAAATTCTCTTCTTTCTTATGGTAGATGTTTGTGGAGGAAGTCATGGATCTAGTTGAGCTTCACCCTCTACGACATGCTCTAGTTGGTCTTCCAGGAGTCAATGGTCTTTCAACTGAACAGAGGAAGAGGCTCACCATTGCTGTTGAGTTGGTGGCTAATCCATCCATCATTTTTATGGATGAGCCCACATCAGGCCTTGACGCGAGAGCTGCTGCAATTGTCATGCGCACTGTGAGGAACACAGTGGACACTGGCCGAACTGTTGTGTGCACCATTCATCAACCCAGCATAGACATTTTTGAAGCTTTCGATGAGGTATATGTGAAACTCAATTACAATTCTCCGGTATATGTTTCATTCGTCATCTATTTGAGCTCTAAATCTGACATTGACTTTTTCTTCCTCACAGCTTCTGTTGATGAAGAGAGGTGGGCAAGTGATATACACTGGACCTCTTGGTCGCCAGTCTCATAAGCTTGTTGAATATTTTGAGGTCAGTTTTTGATTTACTAGAAGCTATGAAGGCATGAGATATTTTGGGATGGTCATTTTCTCAGTGATTTCCATACATAATTTCTTGCTCGTATCCAACAGTTAATTGTAACCCATGTAATCAACTACTAGGTAATGCCATGCAACTGAATCTTCTCTTGAATAATTTAACCTAATTTAGAGTTGAACTCTCCAGTCACCGCTATGTCTACCACCGTATATTCCTCAAGTTTATAAAGCAGGAGAAGAAAGATTAAATTGCAAGTTTCAAGTTTTACGACTTCTTTTTTTTTTTGTGAAAAGACGAGTCAAAGTTCTTGATAATAACCCACCTATCTTGCAGGCTATTCCAGGGGTTGCCAAGATTAAAGACGGTTACAATCCAGCTACATGGATGCTTGAGGTCACTGCTAATTCAATTGAGGCTCAGCTCGATGTTGACTTTGCAGACATTTATGCCAATTCTGACCTCTATCGGTATGTTAAAACATTTTTCAGAGCAAGTTATCTCCAACATGTTTCGGAAGAACTTAAATGCTGATGAATTTCGACCCTTGTTTTTGTGGTCTTCTTGGAAAAGAATCTGTTTTCAAGCAAGTACCAGAAAGATATTTCCAAATTCTCTAAAACCATTTTCAATAAAAGTTAAACACAATGCCTGTTTGTTTTTTTCAAAAAAAAATTCTGATAAATTGGTACAAAAGTTACCTTCTTTGCACACCATTTCTGCACTCTCTCGATCTAAGCCCAAGTGTATGCTAATCCTCTTCATGATTTTGTTTTTCAGGAGGAATCAGGATCTTATCAAGGAGCTAAGCACTCCAGCATCGGATGCCAAGGACCTCTATTTCCCCAACCAATATTCCCAATCCTTCCTAACTCAATGCAAGGCTTGTTTCTGGAAGCAACACTGGTCATACTGGAGGAACTCACAGTACAACGCCATCCGATTTTTCATGACTGCTATCTTCGGTATACTCTTTGGTGTCATCTTTTGGAAGAAAGGAAACAAAATGTGAGTCTGCGATTTCTGCATTTTAAACTAATCAGAAGAAAACATGGTGATTAACCTGAATGCTAACATGGTGATTTCATAATTTTTGGTTCACAGATCAGAACAACAAGATCTGATTAACTTGCTTGGAGCTGTCTATTCTGCCATCCTTTTCCTTGGAGGCACCAATGCTTCTTCAGTCCAAACTGTTGTAGCAGTGGAGAGAACTGTCTTTTACCGTGAAAGGGCAGCAGGAATGTACTCAGAGTTGCCGTACGCATTTGCTCAGGTAATGGATAGCAGGTTTTATTAAAATTCAAACACAGTTCTCTTCTTTGTGATTAGAAGAATATTTACGTGGAGTTTTTGTTTTTTCAGGTGGCCATAGAAACTATTTATGTTTGCATTCAGACAATCATTTACGCTCTTCTTCTGTTCTCGATGATTGGGTTCGAATGGAAATTAGCCAAAGTCTTGTATTTCTACTATTTCATATTCATGTGCTTTACCTACTTCTCAATGTACGGGATGATGGTTGTCGCGCTGACTCCAAACCACCAAATTGCTTCTATTTGCATGTCCTTCTTCCTCAGTTTCTGGAACTTGTTCTCTGGTTTCCTTCTCCCTAGGCCGGTATGCATCTACTGAAATACTTGCTTTTCACTTTTGCACGCTTTTCACATTCTATTCGTGTTATTTGTGTATTCAAGATCTAAACATAGCCTCATAATCATGACATGTTATCAAAAATTTGCAGCTTATCCCTGTGTGGTGGAGGTGGTACTACTGGTGCTCTCCCGTCGCTTGGACTATCTATGGTATTTTCACCTCTCAAGTTGGAGACAAGGATACTGAACTTATTTTACAAGGCGGGAATAGGACAACAGTCAAGATATTCCTTAAAGACAGTATGGGTTTTGATGAAGACTTCCTCGTACCCGTATTGTTTGCCCATTTGGGTTGGGTGCTCGGATTCTTCTTAGTCTTCGCCTATGGCATCAAGTTCCTTAACTTCCAAAGGAGATAGATGATCAGAAAAGCTTCGTTTCACTCCACCTCATAAACATGAGGATCTACTTTATGTTGTACACAAGTTTAGTTAAGGAGACAGAGAAAGGAGAAAAAACCAGAGCCCTCTCTGTTCTTTTTATTTTCTTCTTCCCTTTTTATTTGTTTGGTGTGTATTCTTTCTTTTAGCATATATTTGTAGCTATAGATTACTCTTTACACTATGTTTCTAAAAAGTTCTCCGTTGTAACTTTTGTTCAATTACCTCAATAAACACAGCATTAGCATATTTTTTAGACTCGAAATCGTATATTGTTCAAATTCCCTTCTCTCTCACCCACTGACAGCAAAACACTTCCTACAGTTAGCCGAAGAGAAATGTGTTCTTTGGGTTCCACATCATTGATAGATTCTTTGACGTTCTTAAGATCTTTGCCAAGACAAATGCAAACAACCAAACCAACTTATGATCCCAACACTGCACTATGTTTTGGTTCAGTTCAGTGGACATTGTCTTCAAAGCCCGACCAAATTGAACCGTTAACAACCCTAGTTCGAAAGAATTGACGCACCCACGCACAAATTTTCTCAGCCAGGTCATATTAGCTGCCAATTAGGAAAAGTACTGATTTCAAAGGTTGGTGGCTTACATAGACACAGAATTTCTATTGCCAATATAATAAGGAAAATTCTAATAACAAGTGTAGATGTGTATAAAAAAAAGGTATAAAAAGTACACATAAATTAATGATTTCTTATATTTTTGTGTGTTTATTGTCAGCCCTGGAAAGATTGATTTAATAAACATCTGTGTTATAATGGAAATCAGTAAACATCCAAAGGGTTTGATGTTTATCTATAGATTGAACCCCACACCTTCTCTTGGAAGCCGAGAGAAACAATCAAATGGGCAAAGAGCCACATCTTAAATAGAGAGAATCCATGCTTGCTTGCCTAAAGGAGGATTGGCCTTCTTTGGGCATCTAAGCGACCACCACTTTTTGCCCCAAGTTTCCCGTTAATTGAGCCCCCCTGATTGGGGAGCCTCAAGGCTAGAGGTCGGGACAATCTTGACTTTTTGCTGCTACAGTGGGCTACTATTCATGTATTGTAGCTATTTCTTGACAACAGAATAAAGAGACGAATTCATACACAAGGCTAGGCTTGATTGCTTCCACCGAAAGTTCTAACTTATGCTTCCATTTTCTCATCATCTAGAACATGTGATTGTCATTCAAATAATATGCACAAAATCTTATTGCACATGACTTTTCAAAGGAATACAACAAGAGACATAACAACAGGCAAAAACACCCATGCAATGCTCCTTCAAAATAAAAACATAAAATATAATAAATCTAACATAGTTGTGCGATAGTCTGAAAATCAAATTACATGAACGACATAAAGTAGATGGGATTAGTAGTGGACCGAGAGAGAGTCATAAGCATTAAAGATAGAGATAGTGGTAGAGAAAGTGAATCAATTAAGGATTTGATTCTGATTCTGCATCCAATGGTGGAAAAAGAATGCGAGAGCCTAAGCCAATTGAAAAGAAGTTTTAAGGTGAATTGTGGAATCAATGAGCAATACATAGAGCAATGAGCAGAGTGCTCAACCTAGTTTTACAAAGGTGAGTTATGAAATCCTTTTAGAAGCTTCCACTGTTATTTCCTTCTATTTGCAAGTTAGAAGCTTTTTCTATAGAGAAGCTGTGCAATCACCTGACTTGCTTGTGGTGAATAATCTTAGTTCATTAGATGTAAATAAGTTCTGACAGATTCTCCAAACGCAAACTCATTTACTACAAAGAGATGAAAGAAACTCCATTTCCATCGATTGAAGGAAAAAGACCCCAAAGCCATAGTAAAAGTTCACAAGCCCAAAATATACCAACTCCATTTAGCAGCCATTAAGCTTAGAATCCTTAACCATCAACTACAGACCATAACACGATTGTGCATCGTTTCAGCCAAAAGTAACTGCAAAAAGCAGCAGCAAATACCAAAGGTAAAATGTTCAAAAACATCAACAATTGCACAAACAAATGTACTAACTCGCACAAGCCTTAATAGGTCCAATCACGAACTCCAAGACTTGTTAGACAGTTAGTATGTTTGTTTGTAACTGTAATCCCTAGCATTTGATGTCAAAACCCATCTACAAGCTACTTATATTCAACACTACCGGCGATTTCTCCCCCTCTCATTCAGTCTTTAGCGGGGCATCAGCTGTCTCCTGGATCTCCTTTTTGCTCCTTACAAAACGCCGCTTCTTAGTAATAAAATCAAGTTTATCCAAGTCGTCGGCAATTCCCAGATACCCATACAGAAACTCTTCAACCTTGCTTGCTGATGCCTTTAGGGTGTCATTAGGATTGATACTCTGGAACTCAGTCCTCCCATGTTTATTGTCAGCATAAAATTTGTGAAGCTTCTCTGCTTCTTGAAACCCAGAAAATGTGCCGCTGAATTTCACCACCATGGTAGCATTTGAAGGTTTCCCTTGGCACACCTCGGTCTTTTCACCAAACCCCATATCTACAATCAATAAGAAGTAAATAAATAACGAAACCAGTAAAGAATTTTAAACCACCTCACAAACATAACATTATGTCCAATTTCTCCAACTTGATGCCAGCCAGAAAAATAAGGTAAGACAATACAGTTGGAATGCACCGACTCTTTTTTGAACTGTGACAGCATCTGAAATTATTGAATGGCCAATATAGCATAAGACCCTTGCTTTCTGGCCATACTAACAAATTCAACTGTCATATTCCACAGGGAGTAACCCAAAATCTAACAAGGAACAAAATTACAATTACCAGGAAATATGCAAACTGACAATAAAGTGATGTGGTTCATGATATGTAATTAAAGAGCAGCCAAAGCATGCAAGGGCTGTGGTGAACTGACCGTCTGTTAGTAAACCCTAATACCATAACTTCAAAAATAGCAACAGCAAGGACTAATCATTCATGTGAGCGTTTCTTACCTCTCAGTATACCCTCAAGCATTTCAACAGGTACACTTACACGTCCATCTGGATTAATGTCTCCTAAGGAACTGTTATGAATGAACACAACTGGAGGCCAGATAATGAGGTCTTCCTTCAGAGCCACATTTTCAGTATCAGGTAATAGCTGGCATACCCACTGACTGTTCAGGATCTCTGCACTCTTCCATCCCATTAAGGAACAAACCGCCTTGTGGAAACCCAAATGCTGTGCTCTCAGCCCAACCTTTGGAACTGTGCAGGCATGCACAGCCAGACTTTCTGTATCCGTGAACTCTTTGGAGTCGCTGAAACAACAGGCAAACGTCACAACAATAAATAAAAAGGTAAAAAAATCAAAAACAAGTGTGCCGGATAAACTACAAAGCAGACTGTGATAAAGTGGCAAATGAGAGGACAGGAAAAAGTCTTAACCTTTTTTTTTTTTTTTGCTCGGCGAAATAGTCTTAACCTTTTTAAACATAAGCAAGAAACATGCCTTTCTAATAACCCATGGTGCCGGAGGAACTTGAGACGATTTTGACAAGACTAAAGTATCCTTTTGAAATGAGATTAAAAACGAAACCAACTGAAAGAGTTAACCAAACGAAGTTACTGAAGCCAATTGGCTAAACAACTGGCTTCATCCATCGAGTCGTCATTCTGAATGTAATGCTAGTGCAGCTGTCTGCAGCACTCGACAAACCAACAGACTCACTGGTGTCAGCACCAGAAAAACAGAACCATCATTACCATACAATTGAAACTGATGATATCAAAGAATACCTGAAAGCAGGTATTATTCATCCAAGCAAGGACATATTCATAACACTAAACACATGTTCTAAGACTTTCTAGATAATATCCAAGTCAATCAATGCCATCGTTGGAAGGTAATGTTGGCGATAAATCTAAAGGTAATGTTGGCGATAAATCCTAAGAGCACAAGTTTCTCCCCCACAAATTATAGGTCTTGAACACTAACTTAGATTACTAATGAAGATCACCATCAAGCTAAGGCACTGCTGCACTGTTAAATCATTAGAACAATTTGGGAAAGGGAAAAAAACTACTGGCAAGCAAATTCTTTCCTTTACCTTTTTGGAAGAAGTTCCTAGGGGGAAAGGAAGAATGAAAAGGAACTTATTTACAC
Source organism: Rhododendron mucronatum var. ripense (assembly GCA_019656295.1). Lineage (NCBI taxonomy): Eukaryota > Viridiplantae > Streptophyta > Magnoliopsida > Ericales > Ericaceae > Rhododendron > Rhododendron mucronatum. Next base: position 12,657,647 of record BPLT01000001.1, read on the forward strand.
CTCCCAGTTTATGTCTAGATGATAGGAAAATGGGCTTCGTCTTTCTTCCACCTCTATCCTCAAGCTATACCACTCAGACCCACCCAAAAAGAGCCACTCCACAGCCATCAAAATTGAAAATTAGCTTCCATCAATTTTTCTCTTTTTCCCCTCCGGTAACTTCATCTTACATATACTGGGAGTCAGATGGAGCCCATTTCCCTAATAAGAGGTGTAGATGCATAATAAAATATTATTAAATCACAACTATAGGCACTCTCCCTGAACCACTTCTTATAACTAGCAGCCAACCAAGGGAAGACTAGTGAATACAGGATACCAAACATAAAGTGGGTGTGCTCTTCGAAGGGATAGGCTGAGATCTTGTGAGTTGCAGCACTAGGAGAGTCAGGTGTACTCTTGGAAGCTCTCTCTATGCTTTACTTCTCCTATCCAATTTCACATTTGGCCCTTTATGGTAATGAAATTTTCTTTTGCCCGATAAAAAAAAAACATTAAGTGGGTGTGCCAAGCAATTTGCCAACACCAAGAAGCTTCCGCATCTTGTGAATTCCAGTCGCACATCTATGAACCTCCCATGGGATGGATGAGATCTACAGATGACAATATCCATACCCTTCCCATGTTTAAATTACTCATGAAACAGTAAGGATTCTTGGAAACAGAGACCAAAACCCCAAATTTCACGCAAACCTCCACCAGATGAGTTTTCCGTAAGCCGAAGAAATGATAATCTGGCCAAAGCGTACTTGATAGCAGCAGAAAGAGAACGAATAAGTTCAATCAAACAAGTGAGGAAGAAGTGTGTCATTTGGAAAATAACACCATGACGTAGAAGACAGACCTGCCACAAACCGTGCACTTCAAACTACCCGCTTTTCCTTGCTTTTTCAGTCTTCTGCGTTGCCCTGGATTCTCATTCAACTGTTTGACAAACTTGAGAAATGCTCCTTGCACCAGCTGCTTAAATTCCTCTGATTCTTCACGTGGCTCGGACTTCACAGGGGGGAGGTTACCATCTGAAGGTCCTTCCTCTTCAGCACAAACACTTTCATGATGACCATCTCCATTCGAATTCAAGAACTTCTGCACCTTGCGTTTTTTCACTGAAGGGTGTGGCATATTGGCCTCTTGAGGACCAGGTCCAACAGGCCCTAGTCGCCTCTTTATATCTCTAAAACTAGGGCCCAGTCGCTTTTTTATATCTCTACCGTTAGATTTTAATTGCCACGGATTATGTGACGACCCACCATATGCAACACGGTTGGAATTTCTATGACCAACGCCATGTATAGTCCCTCCAATGTTTCTGTATCGAGAGGGACTAAACACTGAGGTACTTGGATTGGTATTATGAATCCTGCCAGAGATATTCCTTTTATTGGAGAACTTACTTCTCGGGTTTTTCCTAGTTAGTTCCGTCTCAACATTGAGTTTCCGTTTTTGCATCCTTTTAGGTTGCTCAAGAAACTCTAGCTCCTCCTCTGTCAACCCCTCTTGAATGTCATCATCAATACCATCCAAGCCTGGATCATAGCTTGTCATTGACGACATATTCAATATCTCGTCTTCAGGCTGAAGACCTGCATCTCTTCCATAACCATGGTCTTCTCTCATGTAACTGTTTGTATGCTCTCGATAAACATCTCGATCATAATTGTGATGTATACATCCATGATCCAACGTTTCCCCATCATTCTTACTCACAAACAATGGTCCAGATGCATCCAGATAATTGGAGATTGGTCGCTCTAGTGAAGAACGATACGGGTCCCATGTCGTGTCTCCAATCACATGTTCTCTATGAGAACCCTCTGTAACAACTATCCTGTCTTTTATAGGCTCCACTCTTCGGGAACCTAAAGAGTCGACATGGCCGTAGTCATTTTCAACACCAGCCATCTTCCCATAAAGTTTATCAGACAGTGAAGCCATTTCACTTTTCTCGCTTCTCCTCATTTCAGGATAAGTATAACCCCCACCTGTGCCATCATTTCCACTAAGCTGAACCTGCCTGTATTCAGTCGTATCATCTAGTTGCAATAGAGCGTCTCTAGAGGAATTCAAACGAGGAATATGAGTGTATGCCTCGTGGGGAACAGGATCAGTAAGCACTCCTGAACTCCTATTGAATCCATCTGAACAAGCAGGGAAACCATCGCCACGAGAATTATGGAAATTGTCCATCGATCTACCGAAAGGGACAGAGCTCGATCCCTGGGGCTGAGATGATGGTATCGCGTAACGAGAAGTATCCCTCGAATAGAAGGGGGGTTTTTCTTGCCTTGAGTAGAATTTGGAAAATTCTTCTCCTTTGTATATATCCCTTGCTGGTAGTTTATCAGCAGGCATTTGGTCTCGAAACAGGATGTCTTCATTCTCGTGACCAATATTCAAAAGCTTTTGAGATTGCAATGAAAGACCACCACCATCGATTCCATAACCACTCTGGGTGCCACTTTCAAGAGGGTATGATGCAGGGAAATTTCTTCCCCTCTCAACTTCCATAGACACCAGTTTCTCCCCTCTCGTCCCAGAGCGGCCAGTCTCTGCCAATCCACCGCTCTGATAACTCCTTTCAGTAGTCACTCCAGTTAAAGTCGTACCAATACCATAATCAGGGTAATGCTTTGAGCTGTGATTTGCGTTGCCATTCATCCCTTTTGATTCGTCGAAAAGATGTTCCCATTGGAACTTTTGTGACAAATCATCATTAAACCGCGACTGTTTCTGCGATTGCCCGTCTCTATTGTCGTCACCCAAACGCCAGCCATAATCACTCCTCGGCTTCTCCACATCACCAGATACGCGTAAACGCCTTTCGCGTGACCCATCGTAAGGCCGCGAAAAGTCCCGAGTCTCCCTGCCTGGCCTACTGACTAGAGGTGGAGACCCGGTTCTAGGGTTTCGTGGATAGTCCCGAGACTCACGGATTGGCCTACCAACTGGAGGTGGAGACCGGGTCCTAGGGTTTCGCGGATAGTCCCGACCTCTCGTACCGGCTCGCGTAGGAGATTTAGTTTGCCCGCGTGGCGGTGAGTAGTCCCTGCCGCCTCGGTAGCCCACCCTACGTGGCGACCTGATTCTAACGTCTCCTCCTACAAATCTTCTCTCTCCTCTCATCATTCACCGCCGGAACAACACCGCCTTCGACCCAATAATTATAAAAAAAAAAAAAAACACGATTTCTATCTATCTCCAGAGACAGTAGCAGATTTCGGTAACACTAAACAGTACCAGACCAACAGCGCCTAGAGGTTTAGATTAGAGATTGCGGACCTAGGAATGAGAAGAAAACCCTGAGGAGTAGGAGAGAGAGAAAAACGCTAACCCTAGAAGTACTGGTACCCCGCGACGACACGAATCGAGTATGCAATCGGCGTCTCTGTGAGCCATGGGGATGAACAAAACCCTAGACTCTTAGTTTTCTTTTTTAAGGGAAAGACGTGATACAAATCATACGAGTGAATATGTATGTAGAGAGAGAAGAGATGCACGCTGGGATTTCAAACCTTTCGGAGCGAAGAAGAAGTTGGTGCCATCGATTTGCACTCTGATTTGTCCATTCGTGAGTAAATGTATAGTGGGACGAATACAGTATGTTTCTCTGTAGAGAGAGAAAGAGAGAAGGGGGCGATCTTGCCGGGTTTGGAAGGTGAGGACTCTGAGTAATGATCGGTTTCCAAATTGGAAAAGCGGTTCGGTTGCATAACAGCCCAGCTTTGTCGAGCTCAAGCGCAGCTTATTCAATAAACGAGCAAAAAAATTTGAGTTTCAATTCGCTCGAACTGAGTTTTTAATAAGCTAAGCTTAGTTATTTACTATACGAATCTCTTTAACTGAGCTGAGTCTCCTTTAACAAGATGAGCTTTTGTCGAACAAGCAAAGCGGAGCCAAAAACTTTGGCTCGAGCTGCTCGGTGTACCCCGTTCCCTTAAGACTTTTTTTTTTTCCTCTTTATTTGAGTTTTTTTTCTCCTTCATTAGATTTGCACCAAATTTTCATGGAGACAAATCAGAAAAGTTTTTTTTATATTTTTTATCTTTATCAAAATATTTTAAAAAATAACCACTTTTAAGTAATAAAAAATAACCACTTTTAAGTAAAAAAAAATTGATCTTTTTTTTACTTTCACCCAAATATTTTGGAGTATTTCCCAAAATATTTGGGTGAAAATAAATTTTTTTTACTTTTCCAATTCGTCTCAAAACAGTTAAAAAAATTGTCGCAAAACTAACAAACGCGAAATTTTTTTGAATAAGGACAAAACGGTAACTTCCAAAAAAAGTTAAACAATGGGTCTGGCTAATAATGGAAAGAAAAATGTGAAAAGTGTTGAATCTTTTTTGCTTTTGAAATTGATTTTCACACTCCCCTTTTAGTAACTCACACTCTTTTTTTTGTTTTTATTCACTTAAATTTACTATCTTGCCCTATATTCAATACATTTTTTTATACATTCAATGACAATATTGTAAATTCATGTGGATAAAAAAAAAGTATGAATGGCTAAAAGGAAAGCGTAAAAATCATTTTTCTTGAAAAATTGTTATGGCTTCAATTGAAAACACCAAAAAAAAAAAAATAGAAAGCTTAGGTGGCATTTTTTCGAATTTCGAAATTGACATTAAACCCTCCCTCTTCAATCCTAATGTAATATTTTTTTTAATTTTATACTTTTTGAATATTTTTGAACTCTAATATGGCAAGTTTTGAATCAAAAGGAAATTTGGCATAATGTGATCTTGGCTTCAAAAATGGCAGAAGAGGCGTTGGCTTATTCAAATCCACCGACGATGATTTGAAGCTTAAAACGGCAACTGGGTTGGATGGCTACAAGTTGCCGAAAATTGTCATTTCCATTCCACCTCATCATTTTTTATTTATATTCCAGGATATTGTAAGAGCATCCACGGTGGTATAATCAAAATTAAAATGTTGTTAAGATTAGCAACATAAGCTCAAAAAAGTGCTCACAGTGGAATAACCAGATTTAACAACCTCTTAGCAACTCATCAAATTTTGGTCATTGAATAATCAAAACTAGCAACTTTTTGTCAATAATCAAATTTAGTTGTTTCCATATTTCTTCAATCAAGTACACCATCATTACATAAAACATTCTCTCTTCCATTTTCAACAAATTTCTAAGAAAAATACTTTTAAAAAAAGTTTTTATTTTTTTTTACAAAAATTGTTTTTTTTCAAAACTATTTTTTTTTTTGTGAAAACTATTTTTTTATTATTATTTTTTTGCAAAAGCAGTTTTTTATTAATTTTTTTTTCAAAAACTGTTCTTTTTTTAAAAAAATTCAAAAACTGTTTTTTTTTTTCTTTTTCCCGAAAACTTTTTCTTTTAAATCAAAGTTTTCAAAATACTATTTTCTTTTTTTCTAATAACCTGTTTTTATTAGTTTGAAACATATTTTTAAAAAATTGTTTTCTATGTTCACAATTTTTAGATTTTTATAAATTGAAATTATGATATGGCAAGTTTTGGTTATTCAAATTTGATTGTACCATTGTGAACCTCTATATTGCTAACTTTAACAACCCCTTAAATGCATAACCAAAAGATGATGTGGCAACTTTTGATTATTGGCTTTTGGTTATTCCACTGTGGATGCTCTAAGTCTACTGTTATAGCATCCACAGTAGTATAATTAAAACTAAAATGTTGCTAAGATTAATAATATAAGCTCAAAAAAGAGCTCACAATGGAATAATCAGATTTAGTAACCGCTTAGTAACTTAGCAAATTTTGGCCATTGGATAATCAAAACTAACAATTTTTTACCAATAATCAAATTTAGTTGTTCCCATATTTCTTAAATCAAGTATACCATCATTACACAAAAACATTCTCTCTCTTCCATTTTCAACATATTTCTAAAAAAAATACTTTTAAAAAAAGTTTTTATTTTTTTTGCAAAAACTTTTTATTTTCAAAAATATTTTTTTTGTGAAAACTACTTCTTCAATGAAGTATTTTTTTTTTTTTTTGCAAAAACAGTTTTTTTTATTAAAACTTCTTTTTTCAAAAACTATTTTTTTAACTTTTTCCGGAAAACTTTTTTTTTAAATCAAAGTTTTCAAAAAACTATTTTCTCTTTTTCGAATAACCTATTTTTTTTAGTTTGAAACCTATTTTAAAAAAATTGTTTTCTATGTTCACAATTTTTAGATTTTTGTAAATTAAAAATGTGATGTGGCAAGTTTTGGTTATTCAAATTTGATTGTACCATTGTGGACCTCTACATTGTTAACTTTAGCAACCCCTTAAATGCATAACCAAAAGCTGATGTGGCAACTTTTGATTATTGACTTTTGGTTATTCCACTGTGGATGCTCGTACAGCAAAATCGTAAGTCTATTGGTACAGCAAAATCGTACAGATTTTGCGCACAGATTTGTTGTGGGGCCCACTACGGGTCCCACACAAATAATCCAAGCCTTTCATTAAATATAAAATATTTTTTCAAGGGCCCTTGCGAAAAATTATCTCAATCCGATACTTATAGGTGCTTAATCTAATTATCTAACTTTTGATTTAGATTCCAGGATAATGAAACATTATATGATTGGATTGAACATCTATAAATATCGGATTAAACTGATTTTTCACAGGGACCCTTGAAAACTGTTTTACATTTAATGAACGGTTTGGATCATTTGTGTAGAATCCGTAGTGAACTCCACAACAAATCTATACGCAAAATTTGTAGGATTTTGTTGTACCATTAAACTTACCGTTAAATTATTGATGTAGTAAGTTCGATTAAACTCAGAATTCAAATACTTACCGCCCGTTCCAGAATAGGAATAAAAACTTATTTTTTTGTCTAATAATAATGTGTGTTCCACAAAATGGTGAATAAGTACTTATTTTTTAAAAAGGTAATTTCAAGTTCAAAAATCATGTGCTTAAGCAAAATAATTTTTCTATCACTACGAATCTTGTTTGATAAATCTTATTAAGATCTTTAATACGGTGCAAAAAAATTGAAAAATTATTTTTCATTTACATTATTTTTGAGTTTAAAAATGTGAAAATAAGCTGCTTATTTGAGTTTTGTAGACAAAACTCCAAAATAAGTACTTATAAAATAAGAAGATTTCTGGAACGGACCCTTAGCCCTTGAGGCATGCCATTGGGAGCATATTTCTCCTTTTCACTTGTATTCTGTTGTTGTCGTGATTATATGTGCGCTTTTTTTTGTCTAATGGTTTGTATAGAGATTTTGTTTGGTATCTCTCTGCGTCCTGGGATTCTTATGTCCTGCTTTTGCAGGGTGTCATCGAGTCTGTAAGCTAGTGTGTTTTGTGCAATAACTCGTGTCTCGGGTTTAGTTAGTTTGGTACATTCCTGAATATTGCGATGGAATCTTTACCTTCGGGTATGAATGAATTAATCTATATTGAACGGAAAGTGCAAGTCCCATCGGTTGCATAAAATTCAAAAGAGCAGATGAGTGCGAAACGCTGATATTTAAACCAATGTTTGAATCTATTTTTATCTTAATAATAAATGCAAAAAAAAGTTTAAATAAGGAAAAAAAGTTAAACTTCTCTTTTTTAAACCAAACCCACCCTTAATTTGATCTTCAAAATTTGTTTTTTTAACAATTTTAGTATTAGCTGTTCTGTATCAAATAAACAATATAGAGCTAGAATTCATAACCTAATAGTTAATCAGAGTAGAAAAATCTATTTTCGTATGTAAAAACAACTTTATAGTTCAATCGTTAAGTTTTGATTTTCCAAAATTTCAGTTGGAGCTTTTCGTTTTAAATAGAAAATAAAGAGCTTATGTAAAAACAACTTAGTTCAATCATTAAATTTTGTTTTTCCGGAATTTTAGTTTGAGCTTTCCGTTTTAAATAGAAAATACAAAGCTAAAACTCTAAACTAAAGTTTGAATCTCCGTTCAATTACAAAAAATGACCATTTTCACTCAATTGCAGAGAAAGGATAGTAATTGAATGGCAGGATGGATATTATTATTACCAGTAAGATTCTAAAAGGCGAGGTCACATCAATTTAATTTTGTTTAGGGCCACGCCAGATTCAAGCGAAATACTCTTTCCTCCCAATTTATTGATCCTCTTTGAAAATATGTCTCATTTTTTAATTGATTATATTTTACAATTTATAATCTTTTAGGTGATTTAAAATTTTTTTATAAAAGAGTTCATTGAGATCTATTAAACAAGATCCGTATTTGATATTAAAAAATATTATAAATTAAAAGATGTAATCAATTTTTTGAGACTTCCAAAAAGAGTACCAACAATTTGGGATGAAAGAGTACATTTCAAACCTCATTCAAATTGATCAAGCAAATCCATCCAATATCAAAGTTCTTATTGACCCTCTCACAGGATAGCTCTAGGACGCTGTCACATAATGTCTAAGGGATGTTCCGGTTTCTCCAAAAATGGACTTTTAGAAAAGAAAGGTAATTTCAAACTAAAAAATCATGTGTTTACGCAAATAATTTTCCTATCAATATAGATCTTATTTGATAGATCTCATTAAGATCTTTTAAACGGTACAAAAAAATTAAAAAAATATTTTTCATTTTCATTATATTTGAGTTTGAAATTACCTTTTTTTTTAAAAAGAAGGTTTAAAAAAAAAGCGGAACAGCACCTATGACTCCTCTGCCAACAGACATTGATGTGAAATTCATTGACCTACTCTTTAAATCCACAATTACACGTGATTGTGAAGACTGAAAAAATGTAAACATTATGTTTGTGGCGTCTCAAGAATACTAAATAATGTGAGTACATTGTTACATTGGGAGGCGGGGGGGCTGCTCTCCCCTTCGGAACAGCAGCGTCGCTGCTGTCCGCGTTTCGGGGCCCACCCCGGTCTCGTTCCGATGATCGGAATCGTTCACTTTGTAGAGCTCGTCGAGTAGAATAACTATGCAAAAAATCAGCTTAATTGGATATCATTAAGTACCTGATCGAAACGTTTTTATTTTGAAAAAAATGGATCCGAAACACTAGATCAAATTCACTGTACCCTATGGACCGAGAGTTATATGGGCTCCGATCAAGTACTTAATGATATCCAATTAAGCTAATTTTTTGCATAGTTATTCTACTCGACGAGCTCTACAAAGTGAACGATTCCGATCATTGGAACGAGACCGGGGTGGGCCCCGAAACGCGGACAGCAGCGACGCTGCTGTCCCGAAGGGGACAGCAGCCCCCCCGCCTCCGTTACATTGATAGGAGATTAAAAAAAACCAGTACATCAGGAAGAGGATACAAGCCAAGTATGCACCCACTGCATTTCGGGCTACATCATGCGCCATAAAATTGCTATCACATGCACTCTAAAAACTTACTGTCACCACATCAAAACACTCCACACAACTCCCAAAAGGATGAGAAAGTCCCGCGAAGAAGAAGAGAAGTCCTTACTGGGGTAGGACAAAACCAACGAATAATAACCTCCCAACGAAGGGCCAACAAAACAAAAAGAACAATCCTCCAAATGGAGGCAGAAAGCTATGATCTGCAAAAGCGAAGAGAAACAAGTCAATAATTGGTGTAAGTCACTTGAGTAGCCCACTAAGTCACATAAAGTCGCACCAAGTTAAGGACAAGTCGCATCATTATAGACCACCCTGCCTCATCTCCGTCAAGACCCTAGCGAGCTGACAACCATGAGCCACACGACAAACAACCTCTAGCGACCACAACGGCGTAAACTAGTGACAAACTGCCGAACAAAGCAGTGGAATTGTTGGAGAAGGAGTGACAGAGAGAGGTGACTAGTGCTACCGCTCTAGTGGGTTAGGTGCCCCACTGGTCATGAACTCCCTCCGCCACCTTTTATATCCAAGACTAGAGGTAGCAATTTCAACCCATATTTCTTAATCTGTCAAAATTCACCCACTTGTAACCCAACCCAATCCGCCCATATTGTGTAATGGGTTGATATGGGTTTAACTTATATTTTTATGGGTTTAGATGGGTTGAGAGTGGGTTTAATATGAGCTAGAATTAAAAATGGTCCGACACCCTTTTTCTCTCTCGCCCGTACTCTCTCTCGTCTCTCCCGTCATCTCTTATTCTCGCACTGGCCAGGATAAAGTTCAAAATAGAGTACTCCATATCCGAAGACCAATTGTACTATCACTCTGAAAAATTGCCCCTCTCTCTCTCTCTCTCTCTCTCTCTCTCTATCTGCAACAAAATTCAAAAAGTGACGCACTAAATTTAGGGTGGGTTTGAATTTAAAAGATAAGTGGCTTATTTTTGGCCTTATTTGAAATTTTTTTTTTGCATTTGTTAATTTTTCGTTAAACTTTTGTGACTTAATGATTCGTCTCGACGAGAGGAATCGGAAAAATAATTTTTTTATTATCGAAACTCATTATTTTTTTCAAAAAAATAAAAATAATATAATTACAAGATCAATCCCTTGAGCTCCTCTCCCTCTTTTGAGCTTTTTTTTTGTTTTGTCATAATTCAACTTTTTTCGCGTTTGTAGTTTGGCGACAAATATTTTTCGATTTTTGATTCGCTCCAATAAGAAAAGTAAAAAAATTATGACTTTTACCCAAATATTTTTGAAAACATCCAAGATAAAACCCAAAAAGCCTGTTGTTGGGATTTATCTTGAATATTACAAAAAATATTAGGGTAAAAGTAAAAAAAAATTACTTTTTTGATTCTCTTGTCGAGATGAACTAATAGGAATAAAAAATTTATCGCAAAACAAACAAATACAAAAAAATTTGAATGGAGACAAAAAAAGAAGAAGATCACTTGACTTTTTAATCCAAACCTAAGCGGTGGCTTTGGCGAACGCAACGAAGACCGAAACTGTACAATCGGTGTAATCATTACCTTCCAGACAATTCTCTGATTCGGCTTCTGACTTCTCGTCGAAGTTACGTTACTGTTTGGAAATGGAAAAAAAAGAAGTAAAAATCTGATTTTACTTTTTTAGCCTCTAATTGCTTCATTTTTATTCAAAAAAAAGAGAAGAGTTTTAATCATAAAATTTTTCTTTTCTAAATCCTCTTATTAAAACGGGTCGGGTTGGCGGGTTTGAATTTGGCTTGACCCATATTAATTCGATCCAACCCGTTTAAACCCTTTTACTTTTTTACTCATATTCGACTAGCCCATATTAACCCATGACCTCTTTCAATCCGTCCCAACCCGTCTGTTTGCTACCTCTATCCAAGACCTTACTAAAGGAGCAAGGATTCCAGAGATTTTCTTGGGCTAATTTGGCCCAATTTCCCGATTGGATCCCTCTGTGGGAGAGCCTAAAGTGTAATGGTCGGGGGCATTCTCGATTTTTCCCATGTTTTGGCTATTTACCAAATGACTAATTTGGGTTTTCTGACTTTTGAACATTTCCAGTTGTGTCCCCAAAAAAGGTTCTCTATTTTGTCCTTTTGCGTTTGATATTCCAGATTTTGTGTAGGGGCAATTCCATCTTCCCACCTTTTCACCCCTGACAGATTAGAGTTTTTTTTGAAAACATCCCTCCAACTATTCACCAGATTTTTACTTAGTTCTCAAACTATCAAAATGCTTTACTTAGTCCTCCAACTATTGACTTGCATCCTATATAGTCCTTCTGTTAAGTTCCAAACGGGCACAGTAGCGGAGGACAACGTTTTGTTTAAAAAAAAGTTTCCAACCATCAATTTGCAATCCTATGGAGTAGAAACGTGATTATGAGAGCCTTAGAGACAAAATTTGATTATGTCTCTTTAAAATAATATGATCAGAATAATAAGATCTTCACACCCAAAAAATTAAGTGCTAAAATTTTAATCCGTTTGAATGGGTGTGAAAATCTTATTATTCTGATCATATTATTCTAAAGAGACATAATCAAATTTTGTCTCTAAAGCTCTCATAATCACGTTTCTACTCCATAGGATTGCAAATTCGTGGTTGGAAACTTTTTTTTTAAACAAAACGTTGCCGTCCGCTACTGTGCCCGTTTGGAACTTAACAGAAGGACTACATAGGATGCAAGTCAATAGTTGGAGGACTAAGTAAAACATTTTGATAGTTTGAGGACTAAGTAAAAATTTGGTAAATAGTTGGAGGGATGTTTTCAAAAAAGAATCGATAGATTAACAATCACGCGTATTCACTCTCTGGTGCAATTCCGTTTTCTTTTTAAATCTTCTGTTAAAAAAAGAGATAATTTTAAGCTTAAATATAATGAAAATAAAAATAATTTTTAATTTTTTTACATCATTTAAAAAATCTCAATGAGATCTATCAAATAAAATCTATATTAGTAAAAAATTATTTATGTAAACACATAATTTTTTACCTTAAAATTACTTCATTTTCGAAAATTCATTTTTTTGGAACCTGGAACGGCCCCCCCCCCTATCTCTCTCTCTCTGCAAAATATTCTAGAGCGTCCCCCCCCCCCCCCTCTCTCTCTCTCTCTCTCTCTCTCTACAGTTTTCTGGGAATCAATGGCAGACGCTCAAATGGGGGAAGAAACAGAGAAGTTCGCGTTCCAGGCGGAGATCAACCAACTCCTCAGCTTCATCATCAACACTTTCTACAGCAACAAAGAGATTTTCCTCCGTGAACTCATCAGCAACTCCTCTGACATAAACCATCTATATACTTGATTTTTATCTCTCTGTGTAGACGTTCGCATTCCTGTGTTTTTTTTTAATTGGTTGCGGATTCGGGTATGTTTAACAGGCGCTGGATAAGATACGATTCGAGAGCTTGACGGACAAGAGCAAGCTCGATCCTCAACTGGAGCTTTTCATTCGGATCGTGCCCGACAAGGTGAATAAGACCCTCTCCATCATCGACAGCGGCGTTGGAATGACTAAATCAGGTATTGCGGTTTCTGTCCCCCGTGATGTTTATGTTATGTATGCAGTTTTGGGTGAAGGAATATTCTCGAGAATTTTTACAGAGGAAATTTCGAGCAAGTGTAATAATCAATTTTGTTGAGCTAGAAACTTAAAGCAAAACGCCTTTGTATTTAGGTTTGTACGTAGGTTTTTTTTTTTTTTTTTTGGCCTGGTTTTGGCTTGTTTCTTCAGTGTTTTGTTCGATCGCGTACGGTTTAGGTCATTGTTGTTGCAAAAATGGTTTGGCATTAGTGTGTGAATTTTTTTGCATATCATTTTTTTTGAAGGTCAGAACGCAAAGGATCTGGTTTGGATTTAGGTTTATGCATAGGTTTTTTGGGTCTGTGTTTGGCCTCTCTCGAATAGTTGTCGTTCAGCAAGTTGAGTCCCATTCTTGACCTTTTTGGACTGAAAATGAAAAGGGAGGATTGCATGCAAGTGCACACTCACACACATGAAGAGGGAGAGGACTTGTATCCATTTCTGAACACCTTGTAACGAAAATGAGCCTTCTGCCTTGCACTTATTTATTCTGTTTGATTTCTTATATTTTAGATTATGGACCCAAAGATGGATTTAGGTATTGTTCGTAGATATTATTATGAGGCAATTGATAGTGGTGCGGCCCCAGTCTCTTTAAGTTCGGATAGAACTGTAGATGTCCAATGTGTTATTGACATCATGGAACATCTTCTAGCATGTGAGGTACATTCTTATTTCAAATTAGGATTCGTATTCCTTTGTTACTGTTCTTACTACTTACAATCTTCCATGGCAGGCAACGTGGCACAAGGGTCATTCATTGGCTCAAACAGTTTTTCCTTGCATCTATCTTCTGAAGCTTGATAGAACAGTACCACATGCATTGTTGCATTCTTATTGCAGAGTCATACGTGCAACCTGCAATTCGATTGTTTCAGTCGTATCTGATGTGCGTACAAATGAAATAAAGTATTCAAAAGCACTTTTCAATCAGCCATCCTTCTGTAATTAAACCATGATAAGCATGATTTCCACTTGATTTTAGTTCATATGTTTTCTATTGGCAGGAAGATCTTTTCACAATGATCTATGGTCTACTTTTGAAAGGGGATGGAGATGAAAAATGCTTATCAATGCTATACGCAGTTGAGGAAACAATTTCTCGCCAATTGCGAGCATATAAAGCCCCACCATCAAAAAGGAGAGTAGTAGAAGGTAGTCACTATCATCATCAATTAACTTCCATTCTTACGAGTGAAGCACAAAATATTTGGCATTTGGACACTTTTGTTGGATTAACCGTCTAAAGGTATCATTATTTTGTGATTGTCAAACTCCTGAAGTCGGAAAATGGAATTATCGGTGCTTGAGGTGTTAATAATGCTTGTGTGGATGAGAATGAGATGTATAGTGAATGGTGTACTGTTTGGCATGGATATGATGCACTAGAGGAAGTCAGCAAAATGGAATTTTGAATTGTCAATGTTTGAGGTGTTAAAGTTTCACATTTAGATACCCCTTTTGATAAAAAAAGCAAGGTTCGAGCTTTGCCCTGGCTTGATTCTTGTTCTTAAAATGCATTGCCTCAGAACACAACGCTTAAAATGCATTGCACGACACTTAGCAGTAGTGCTGGATTCTTGTTCTTTCCAACATGGTAAGGTTGATGTTAGTAAGAGATTAATAACTCAACCTTGTAGATCTTTAGGATCTGATACAGCCCATTTGATGCTTTGCTTATCGCTATTAGTACTTTTCTGACTCCTACAAGGAAAGATCATTTGGGATATTTCTTGAGTTGGTCTGTCTATGTTGCTGTAGATATACAGCCATTGCAAATGAATCCTAATCTGGAAGAAGAGTTCTGTAAAGCTTTGCTGTGTCGCATACGCTTTCGTAACGTCTTACCCTGAGATTGCACTCTCATATGTCCTGTGACTACCTGGATCATTTGGATGATGAAGTGTACATTTTTTAGCACTTATTCATATTAATATTCATGGGTATGTGTGTGATTTCATGTGCAAGTACTTCACCCTTTTATTTTTACTATCGAGCTTCTCAGTGTCCACATCAGTTGGCACGTTTAGGCATCACCAGTGGCAGTACCAGTTTAACTCCCATAAGCCAATTACTGGGAAAGTTGTTGCGTGGCTGTATAAGTGCTGATCTGGAAGGGAGGAATGAAGTTAGGCTTATGTTTTTATTGTCGTCATAATAATCCAAGTTGCATAGTTTTGATATTTAGTCAGCAGCTATAGAACTTTAGTTCCAGTTAGTGTTGAGCAAAATAATGTGTAGATGTAGGAAAATGTAGTGCCTTGTTTGTCTTGAAGTGCTCGTATATACATGCTTCTTTCCCTTGTTATTGGGATTGCCGGCCTACTCTCTGAGTTTTGTTTTATCATTGTACAGCTGATACGATTAATGTGTGCTCGCCTTATGTGTCTACTGTATGCTATAAGATTGCCAAGAAAATTGTAAACTGTAAAGAATAAACATTGATGCGTTCTGAACTTCTTGTTCACTCCTCTAATTGGTAGGCATTATTCAAGAACACATGACTTGTTTTTATGATTTTGATCTTCTGCCATCCACAGGAGATGGGAAAACTTTACTGTTTGTAGAACCACTACTCTCTTGTTTGGACCAACATTTTCATGGTATAAACATTCTGCCAGATAAAGTGAATGCCACTGCCCTCTTTACTGTTTCCAACTTCCATGCATTGACATTTATAGTAGCTTGAGATCATGGTTAGCCAGTGCTACTTACGGAAACATTTTAATCATTTTCTTGTTTCCATGCTTGAATCAGAATACCTCAACTGTCTAAAAGGTCAGTTGATGACTGCAATTTAGTTGTTTCCATGCAGATGCCTTGGTGACTTATTTACTTTGGGCTCCTTTCCTTTTATTGCTGGCTTAGTTATTGCAAAATGGCAACTTTTATGGAGGTGCATGGTCTACTAAGCTGCAAGGTTTTCTCTCCAAATTAAGTGAAACTCCTGTGCTCCTTGTACTTTTCAGTTAATGACAAAAATACTTTTCGACAAGTTGTATTAAGATTATTCTACTTATTGGATCTTATTTTGTAAGCACTTGCTGAAACTTTGTACTAATGGTATTTATATGAAGATATAGTCTATTTTGCATAATTGAACAGACACCTTAAAAAAAAAATTGAACAGCCACCAGAAATGGTTGGTGCTTCAATATTTTCTGTTTCCTTATAGGAAGATGGAGCCTTTTACTTGAAACCATGTCTGGTTTTCAAGTCTGAAGACTTATCCCGATTTGTGACTCTTCTAGGGAGTTATCTTTCAAGCTGAGGTGTATGTTAGTTTTATTATTAGACTAGCGATCATGACCGAGCATGCGAAGCACGTTGCTAAAACCCTAGTAAGTGTAAGTGAGGTTGAGTTGAGCTTGTAATAGTGAATCTGTTGCCTCTGTAGGTGTACCTGATTTCGGAAAACACTTATGTTCGCTATGCGATTGATTGGTTTTGGTTTGGATCCGTGGTAGCATAACAGAAACCAATATCACGTACCAAAGTTCTCTTGAAAAAAGTTAAATACCCCATCAAAAGGAGAAAGTTCACGCATTCGTTGGTCATGCTGTTAAGTTCGCAGAATGAATCTACATTAATTTGTGATTATGTGATGTTCCGTATGCAGTGACACTACTCACGACACGAGGGATTGAACTAGCAATTACATCCCTAATCCAGGCCCCAAATCGACAGTTTAACATCAATCTCTCTTTCAAACCACTCCGCATTAACCTCGAAAAAAATTCGCCTTTCAATTTATATTTTCTGTCATACTGTAGATAGGAAAGAAGCGAGTATATTAACATTGTTACATGAACACCCAAAAGAAAACCAAAAAAGCACAACTAGATTGGTTTGGATTAAAAAGTTGAGTGACTTTTTCTTTGTTTCTATTCAAATTTTATTTGCATGTGTTAGTTTTGCGTCAAACTTTTGTAACTTGTTAATTCATCTCGACGAGAGGAATTGAAAAAGTCAAAAAACTGTATTTTTGACTTTTTTTTTTTTTTTTTTTTTGTCTTTTTCATAAAACTTATGGGTTTCAATACAAAATTTATACTTTTTCGGTAACTCTCGTCGAAACAAACCAATAAGTCACATAAGCTTGATGTAAAATTAACAAATGCAAATAAAATTTGAATAACGAGAAAAAGAAAAGTTATTCTCAACTTTTTAATTCAAATCCACTCAAGTGATGGCTTGAACTCCCTTAGGCCCACCCTGGCCCAGCACCACCAAAGGGGCAAGCATTTTGATTTGGGAATGCCAAGTCTGGTCCAAGATTGTGGTCTCATTGTGTGTAAATAAAAATAGGGGTCACATTCTCCGTTCACTTATCGGGAATTTTGGGTGAAAAATAAACTACCAAGAAACGACGTGAAGTGAGATTGAATTAAAAGAAAAGAAAATTTATTTTTTATGTGTGTTCTCTTGACAAGCAATCTTGAAAGAAAATCAAAATTCCTTTCTGCTGGGTATGATCTATTTTGCAGAAAAGTGATACCCGGAGAGAAATTCAAAGTTGTGGATCCCACAAGTTTCTTGATAATTGAACACGTAAAAAATTATGAAACCGTTGAATTTCCCGTCCTTACATGCCCAAGCCGAACACATTTAGCTACCAAAATGGAGAGATCCATTCTTACATGCCCAGGCTGGAAAGGTAATCGATCATATTTGATAAAGGCAGGTACCACTTGAACTTCTCTCCCACTCTGTCTTGGGCCTTAAGGCTCTCATCCATGTCAGTGTAGGTGAGGCCTTACTGTCTACTCCTCAAGGAAACTTCCATACCAAGCACCCCAGAGAAGATTAACCAATACTCATTGGGACCATCCAACAGAGAGATTACCTACATAATCATATATATATTCATTCCCACACAATGAAATGATGGATTACCTACATAACCAATAGGAAAAATTTCAAAATAGCACCAGACTTTTCACACAAATCACACACATGCACCTGACCTTTTAAAATTATCAAAAAAACACCTGACCTATTTAAAAATCCATCAATTTTCCACCCGCTGTTAACTTTTCATCCAAAATAGACGAAAATATTGAAAATGTGCATTTTGGCACGAATATTGGCAAAACAAGATTAAGTTCGTTACTTCTTTACTTTTCGTTCGTTTTAAAGGAGTATACTTCGAATTTCCCGACGTTATTATTGTTTTATCCTGATGTATGAGGTGTTTTTACGCATACTTAAGGTGGGAAAGAGTGTCATAGTCATGAGGACACATACTTCGTGCACTGTAGTGGTTAGATGAAACTGCTATTATACCTACTTAAGAAAACAGCTCTTACCATAAAACACAGAACCCCCATCTGATCTAAATCCTTCAGCAAGCTTTCGGAACAGGTATCAAAACTTTAATCAGGAAGCTAAGGTGTTTTATCAAGTGGGTGTTCATCATCTGAGAGTATTTATCAAACAAAGGTGAGAGAAATATCCTCCAAACTTTTTAGGATTCTAAGGTGAGTAGGCAGTTTGGTCATTTTACCTTGTTCAAACATTTGAATAAAAAAGTTGAAGTCGGTTTCATATCTTTGAAGCTAGTCTTTGTTTATAAGCACTGGTGAGAGGGTAAAGAGCATCATCATTCCAGAGCAGAAAGCCAAAGAAGAGAGAACATAAGGTAAACTACAAGAAGAAACAGAAGCTTTTAATTTTTGGTTCAAGAAACAGGTAATGGAATATCAGCAACAATCACAAATGTTGCGGGTGAAAAATTCCGGCATGCTGAGTCACAATGGGAGCCCAGTAATGGAAGATAGGGAAGAGGAGATGACGAGGTCGGTTCTGTCTGCATTCCGTGCAAAGGAAGAAGAGATTGAGAGGAAGAAGATGGAAGTCAAGGAGAGGGTTCAGGCTCATTTGGGTCGCGTGGAAGAGGAAACTAAAAGGCTCGCTGAGATTCGGGAAGTAAGTAGAGACAATATTTACCATAAGATCATGCTAGTGTCAAAATAGAAATAACTGTTTCGGTTTGAAATAATCCTTTAATAACATAAGGGTAACTCAAAACAAAGAAAAATGTTGAGAAATGTGGAATCTGAAATTCCAACTTTTTCCTCGTTTCAGTTTCGATGAATGTTACATGAAAATGGAATTTAACAGAATTTTCAAACCCATTTTCAAGTTACAGCCTGGCCCTATGATTTATTACTCATTTATACAAAAGGGGGAAAAACACAGCTGTTCAGTACTCGGTTTACCTATGCGGTAAATAAGAACTAGAGATATATCGGCTTTATATGTTGTTAATGACAATACACTGTGGAGTTCTTCACTTGAATAAAATTGTACTGCATCAGGAGCTTCACGCGCTAGCAGATCCAATGAGGAAGGAAGTGTCGATTGTGCGTAAGAAGATTGACCTTGCCAACAGAGAGTTGAAGCCACTGGGACTGACCTGCCAGAAGAAGGTGAAACATCAAAATTATCCTTCCAAAACTACTTCTAAATATTAGTTATGCTTCTCTTTGAAGTAGCATATGAAAGTGTTTGTGGTCCTTGCGAAAAATATATATTGAGCCAATAAATCAAACCACGAAGAACATGATTTTAGCATAAAAATACATATAATCAATCTCCAACAGAAAGCATCTTGCAGAACTCCACATGCTACAATAGCTTCTTGGTTAGAATCATAGTCAAATCAGGGATTTGCACAAGTCATTTTTGTTGCATAGTTATCTATTTTCGTGGTAACAATTCTGATTTTCACCTCATGAAAAAAGACAGACACTTGTCTACAAGTCCAGTCTAAAGATAATTGTTCATAATTTTTGTTTCCACGGGTCATTGGCATGCGCTTGAAGTTCAGAGGACTCATGATTCATGGCCATGCTTTTGTCTCTTCCTTGTATCGCAAAAGGTTGATCGACTAAGTTTTTTGCTTCATGAATAATCTAATTAACGCCAGGAAAGAGAATACAAAGAAGCCCTTGAAGCCTTCAATGAAAAGAACAGGGAAAAGGCTCAACTGCTTGTGAAATTAACGGAGGTAAAACTCTAGCCGACTGAATATCTTATTATCCCAAACCATGACCCTTTACGTATCCACTATCATTTTTTCTTACATTCTTCTTTTCCTCGGTGAATCCTTCGGTCAGATGGTGAATGAAAGTGAGAGAATGAGGATGAAGAAGCTGCAGGAGCTGAGCAAGAACATAGATTCCCTACAGTGAGACAAAACAGAGATGAAACCAATCCCCAAGTGTTTGTTTGTTGCTTCAAAATCATTTTCTTGACCTCTGCTTTTTTTCTTTTTCTTTTTGATGGTTTCTGTTTTCCCCTCTCGGAAACAGACACTCTATCACCTGGTTTGTAACTAAACACAATGGTGTTCTGACCTTTTCTCATGACTTCTGTTTTTAACATGAGCTATGTTTTATATACCTGCTGATTGGGAAAATTTACAGAGCCATCGAGTTAACATTGTATGTCGCATTACTATACTTCAGTACAGGAGGCATTACTACGTACACGTACCGTGCAGTCGTCAATTCTTGCGCACAAGCGGGACGCGTTTTAATTAATGATCACGCACATGTGTTCATTTTGTAGAGTTCATTGAGAACTTTAATCATGTAAAAAATCAGAAAAATAGGATACCGATTGAGACCGGATCGAAAATGAATTTACCTATTGTAAAAATGAGTTTGATGGATCTGATTCAGTGTGGCTGAGACTTTTTTTGTTATAAAAAATTCATTCAGAATAGGAATGAATTGGCATCTAATTTTCATGAGTTCGACGAGGTGTTATCAGCGGGACCTCTACAAAATAAACAGTTCCGATCAATGAAATGAACCCTGCTTGCGCCTAGAAATTGAAGACTGCACAGTGCAGTACCCAATAATGATGGGTTTGGTTCAAATTCCTTCTTGCACGGGAATTTTAAATTGGAAGCTTGGGTAATTGGTTTGGTTGACAGGTTAATGCATGGCTATTAATGGCTAATGGTCATTATTAGTATGTTTGTTTTTCCTATGCATGGGTATATCAGAGGTCTCCAAGTAATTATCAAACTTCTGGATTCTTCTCTTATGCTCTATTTAAACCCAGGTGTTCTTTGTTTTGGATTATCAATATGCGGCAGTGTATATTGGAGTTGTGTGAGTGCAAGTGTCAAGTCTTAGTGCTTGGTGTGAGAGTGTGTTCTTGTATGAGTGAGGGTATAAAGGTTTGGTGTGGGTCTTTCATACTCAAGTGCACTTGTACTAAAAATTCTCATAGTGAAAAGAACGGGATTCTCTTCATGGAGTAGGCGTGTTATTGTCGAACTACGTAATTCTTGCGTGTCTCTCTCTATTTTATTTTTCGTCGTACTTCCATTGGTTGTGATTGTAGTTGTGTTTGAATCTCGATTCTTGGGTGCTGTTGCATTTAATCCCAACAAATAAGGTACTGCCCAGATGCCAACTTCTTATGCAATATGAATATAATAACATTTTCGATAGCTCTACACAGTATACAGGTACATAAATTAAAACTTTAGGAGTTGGTATCTGAATGCAGAATTGCAAATGTACATAGACTATATTAAGTTGTTGGATGAAAAAGCCATAATGTGTATTAGAAACACAATTTTACGATCGAGGAGTCATATATATTTGTTGCTTTATTCTCTTTGGCAATGCATGGAGTAGGAGCTCTTTTGTCTTTTCAATGCCATTTTAATCTTGTTGAGGTTTACCAGGGATCTGTATGATTGAGGCTTCGTTTCGGGGGATGTTTTATTCTATAGATGTATTATTCTTTCTGGAATTCTCAGTGTTATTCTCATTTTTAATACATTTCCCTGTATTTCAGTTTCTTGCATATCTTGCTATTTCAATTTTCTATCTATATGTTTGTTTGTTTTATTAGTTGGCCATCAACTAGCTCCTAATGTTTGCACTCTTTAAGTATTTTTCTTTGCTTAGGTTGTAGCTACTTGTGGTACGTTATTGGTGAATTCTTTTTTCCTCTTTAGGCCTATTCTTGCTAGTACCTTTTTATTTTTATTTTATTTTTTTTTGCTCGGCTTGCTAGTACCTTTTTGTTGTATTTTGATGTTCCATCTTTTTCCGAAGAAAGTGTGTAACTTTTTCCACATTTGCAGATGAATGGAAAAAGCTCATTGCTTGGATGTCGATGAAAGGAAAAAGCTCAAGCTTCACTAGGGAAATTTGTATTAAGTCACCTTTTGTTTGGGGACTAAGCAAATTCTTGAACATGGAACTTGTGATTTGCGAGCCTTCAATCTTATGTATTGACTTGTATATTTTTTACTCATCACTTTTTTTTTTAATGAAAATTAGACTTAATATCTCTATATATGTAGATTAATGTTTGTAGTGCGTGATTAGTTTGTTGAGACTTTTTTGGTGGGTTGTGTCAGAAATTGGATCAGGTTCATTTCAAAATGGAGAGATTATGTTCATACTTTTACTGGTGGTTAAAAAATGCCGGGTATACAAATAAATTAAATAAAAAAAATTATATTAACGGCTTTTGACAAATGCCGGTAAAAGAGTTATAACATTTGCGGCATTTGACTAATGCCGGTTATACATCTTTCCCGGCGGTTCTATTAAATGCCGCTAATAGATGCATTTCCTTCTATTCTTTTACCGGCATTTAACAAATGCCGGTATAAGTGAGAATAAACGCCGGTTTTATTTCCGGCATTTGTACAAATGCCGTTTTTGTATTACCGACACTTTTGTAGACGGCATTTTTTAATTTCGTCAACAAATGCAGGGAATAGTTTTACCGGCATTTTTTGGACCTTTACCGGCATTTCATAAATGCCGGAAAAAGTGTAATTTCGCGTAGTGATGAATATAATAACATTTTCGATAGCTCTACACAGTATACAGGTACATAAATTAAAACTTTAGGAGTTGGTATCTGAATGCAGAATTGCAAATGTACATAGACTATATTAGGAAATTGGGGAGCTTGATGGACGGTCTAGATGGGGTCGGCACACATACTGTCCGGGACAACAAGATCCCCGGGTTCCTTTATTATATGACAAGATTAACTGGAAAAGTAGATTGAATCAACACCAAAAATGGAAGAGAAAGCAGAATAATACCGGCACAACCCCATGATTACAATCAAAGAAGTGGAGGAAATGGAAGAGAAAATCAAGGAATGAGCTTTTACTTAATTCTGAGTGCTTGTTTTTTCTTGTTTGTCTCTTTTTCTTTGTTCAAGAGTGGTAAAAATAATGTTGATGGTGCCAAATTTATGGTATCCGAGCTTGGTTTGTGTTTACCGTTTGTTTCACTTGCAGAGAATTCTTTTGAGTGCTGGAATGTGGATGTTTGTGATGGTGGAGTTTGGTTTTTTGCCATATTTCAGGATTTCTCTGGAAGCAAACTTAGTGAAGTGAATGGAGAGTGGAAGAAGAATAATAAATGAACTTTATTATACTTCAAGATAGAAAAAGTCTATCAACAGTGAAGACACAAATCGAATGGACGATTACAAGCTACAAGCTACTCCTAAGTGCAAGAAAAGTAAAGTAAAGATAAAAAGTATAAACCTTTGGCCGATTGAGTAAACGTCTTCGATTATGGTATTTATAGGCTGCCACTCCAACTTGGAATTCAAACTTGAAGTAGTTCCCTCCATTAATTTAAATCAAGCGATTACTTCTCTTGTTCTTCCTCATCTTTCTCCACGTTTTCTGAGTGGTAGTTATTCTGACAAGATGCCTCTTCGTGCACTCCATCTTCAATTGCCTTCTTCAACTGCCTCAGCCATGATCCAGATGTGTTCACTTGTTTCTCGATCGTTTGCCACGTGTCCCTAATTGTAATGCACATTCTCGACCAGTCGATTAGTCCATTTAGTTCTCTGCCACGCATAAAATATAGCTAAACTAGCCAACTCGCTGTTGCCACGGGTAGCTGTTCGACCCGGTCGATCAATAGTGGCCAATTTGCTAAATTATGGTGTAAATAGTTTGCAAAAGATTTTAGACAAGACTCTTTCAGATGATCACCCGTTTCAGATTTCAGTACGCCTTATTTCTTTGTGATTCTTGTCATGCAATTTTGTTTAGCTCTCATTATTTGAGTCACGAGTTGCACACCGGAAAGAAGTTAGAGCTTATCCCATATGATTAACTAATTATTATCTCTATAAAACTTAGATATAAACATTGACATATATAATACACATTTGCATAGGATATAAATAGATGGCGGAGTAATAAAATTTTTTAGACAAGCCGGAGTGGACCGGTTGCATCCATTCCACCTGAGACTTTTTGCAAATTGATGACATCCAAAAACACTATTTTTTCTTTGGAACCTTTATTATCATATGTTTTTTTCAGGCGTGTTATGCAATGTGACAAAGATAGCTCAGCTTAGCCCTATACAAAATACCACAAAACAGTTTACTTTGTCAAATGTGACTACAGTAGAGAAACTGTGATGCAAGAAATACAATCAGATGTTGGTTGTTAAATATCTCGACTCCTCAATAAGTTGGACTAGCTGCTCCTCCCATCCGGAGACCAAACCGAACCGAGCCTTAAGTCCCAATCAATCGGGGTGTGCGTGTGGTGGAGCAAAACACTGTCCTGTTTTATTTTTTTATAACTCAGATGTTCGGGTCAGTTTACGCTCACCTCAAACCAAATAGTGTCTTGTAAAATTTTCAAAGTCCCGAATTTTGGGTATTTCCCTAGTAGTTGAGAAAGATGTTTCCGAGTCCCGTTGTTTTCTCAAGGGCTAGCCAAATTGTTTAATTGTACAACAGGAGGAGTAAAACAGGAAAAGGGTTTGAATCAACACCAAAAATGGAAGAGAAAGCCGAAACAGACCACCACCACTGGTCTGTCGTTTTCGTACCAAAAATATAATTTATAAAACAAGGAATTAACTAATATTCCGAAGAACAGTGGTTAAGTCCAGGATCGTCCGCAGGGAGTAAAAAGCTGAGTTGCAGTAGTTTCAACTAATTTCTAATTTAATTCGGAAAGTAAAGAGAAGTTGGTCTTTGATTTGGATTTGATTAAACTAAAACTAAACTAGAAAGCAAATTAAATGAGTTGTAAACTGATGAGAGAAGGGACTAGGGTTTCCGATTCAGTCTCCCCTTGTAACGCAATTGTTTCGAAACCTAAGGTTTATATTCAACATTCTACCAGATCACCGTAGGGTAGCAATTCCTATCGATAATCCCCAAAAATATAATCAAGATTCGTACTCCGTATAGGTTATCTCAACACGGCACGGATCGTCTCATTGAATTTAACCACGGCACGATCCGTCTCACGTCGTATAATCTATCTCAAAGCCTATCTCGAAAACATTCAAAAATCATTGCATGACAGTGCTTGAAATCATGAATACAAACACATTCGAATATCAGAAAAAATATAAAACTTCATAAAAAGTTATGAATCGATCAAGTCATACAATCAAGTTGAATATAAAACCCTAGAAATTTAACTACGCTACTTGGAGAGACCTCCTCATTACCCTAGTCAAGGGGTTTAGCTACTCATGGAGTTAGAACAAATAAACATGTAAGAATAAAACTCCATTGGTAACTTAAAGCTTTGGAATGAAAAGCAAAGGAATAAACCCAAAGCTGCTGACTGGTTCGGTGCGATCTGATCGCAGCCCCGTTCTTCTTCTGTCGTCCGAAGATAAGCTCTGGCAGAGGCGACTCCGTTACTCTCTGTATGCGTGAGAAAAGCCCTTGATGGCAGCCCCCCTTTGATCTCTCTTATGCCGTTTCTGCGTTCGAATAAGACATCGCAGCCTCGGTCTCGGTTTTGCCGTGGATTAATTAATTATTGCAGCCCCCGTTCTCCGTCGAAAAGCCCCCTTTTTTTCTCTTTCTGCCGTGGGAATTGAATGATATCTCCGTGTCGCGGCTGCTCCCCTGTTTTATAACAGTACATGCGGACAAACCTACGTACGACGGGCCTTTGTGCAATTACTCGAGCTTCCAAGACTATAATTGGGCCCAGTGTTGCCGCTCGAACCATGCTCGTCAAAGCCATTAAATAGCCCAGTAGAGTATACTAGCATGATTAATTGCTTTCCGGAAAGGGATTAATTGGACGGCTGCAACATAGACTTTTATCAATATTTTTTTTCCATTAATTTCCCAATTCAACTCGGTGTGCCATTTAATTGCTTTGCAAGCTCTGCATCGAGAAAAACAAGTATCAAACTCCAAATAATATAATAAACGGACATAACAAGAGTAAATTAAGGGGTGTAAATAGGCACATTTACGCACCTATCAACCACCACCACCATGTGATCACAATCGAAGAAGTGGAGGAAATGGAAGAGAAAATCAAGGAAATTCCCAAGCTCCTCAACCCAACAGCCGGAAAAAAATCCTGCTGCATATTCAGAGTCCCTCAAAGCCTCGTCGAAATCAACGGAAAAGCCTACCACCCGCTGATACTCTCCATCGGCCCGTACCACTACGGAAAACCACACCTCAACATGATCGAAGAGCACAAGTGGAAATTCCTCGGCGAACTCCTCGCTCGAACCCCTCCTGACGGCCTTAAACTCGACGGGTACCTGAAAATCATAGCGCCGTTGGAAACCAGAATCCGAGATTGTTACTCGGAATTCATCGATATCAATAGCTTCGACCTCATAAAAATGATGGTACTCGACGGGTTATTCATCATTGAGCTTATATCCAGAGTTGGAAACGTGGCTCCTAGTGATCGAGACGATCCTATCTTCAACATAGCTTGGATTTTCCCTTTCCTCATGAGAGATCTCCTCCGGTTGGAAAATCAGATTCCGTTTTTCGTGCTTCAAACTTTGTTCGAAAACACAAGAGTTACAAGGTCTTGTGGTGATGATCAAACGCTAGCGAAACTGATTCTCGGGTGTTTTAATTACATAGTGGAAAGGTCCGATGGGGTTTTGGAGAGGTTTAGAGATCTTGAAGGAAAACATCTACTCGATTTCTTTCGATTGAGTTTTATCCCTCCTCATCCGCCTCAACCAAAGCCGAGAAAAAAGGCGAATTGTTTCATTGCTAGGAAAAATGACATTCCATTGCTTCAATTGATCCCTTCCGCGAAAAAACTCGATGAGGCTGGAATCAAGTTCGAGGCTAAAAAAGGTGACACGTTCTTGGAAATCAGATTTCACAACGGGGTACTGGAGATTCCGCAGATATCGATAGACGATTTCACCACCTGGTTTCTCCTTAACTCTGTTGTGTTTGAGCAGTGTTACAAGCACTGCTTGAAGCACATAACCGCCTACGCGTGCTTCATTGGGTGCCTCATCAGCAACCCCAGTGACGCGGGGTTCCTGGGTGACCGCAAAATCGTGGAGAATTATGTCGGGACGGACAAAGAGCTGGCCCATTTCTTCAATGATTTGGGCAAAGACGTGTCCTTCGACATTGTTGGTGCAAAAGTTGGAACCTTCAAAATCTGGAGCCTTTTGAAACTTGAACAAACTGATGGAAACCGCTTCGAGTCACGTTACGTCGTCGCTTTCCGAAAACAGTATTCGCCCCCACCAATTGGTGTGCACCGGGTTACAGCGAATCTGTTCTGAGGATAAAACGAAGCCCGATCAATGATCTTCTGCCTGCGTCCGCACAAACGAAGGACAGACAGAATACCGAGCCAAAGAGAATCAATTGAACCAAGGACTGTTAATTCCGTTTCTGCAGAATAACGGAATAACAGCATATAAAATAACGAGACAGCGAGAGGGAGAGTTTCTGGATATTTTTTGGTGTCTCGAATGAATTAACCACTGGCCTATTTATAGACTTATAGGCACCCTTACGTGAAAGGTTGTGTCTTTTGTAAACACACATTAGAAAGGGTATGTCTTTTGAAGACAATTAATCAATAGAAAGGATCATGCCTTTTCGTAGGCACCCTTTCAAGAAAATAATTAATTAGGAAGGGTCATGCCTCTTGGAGGCACCCCCATGTATCACATCCCTTCCTAACAATCACACCCCATTCTAATAGTCACACCCTAAGTGAATAGGTGTTATAACTATTCACGTAAAGTCATACCCCATGTGAAAAGGTGTCGCACCTTTTTACAAATAACCTCCCGCACCTTTTATTTTGAAAAACCTCCAACAATCCCCCACCATTTTCGAAATAAAGAAAAAGTTTTTTTGGTTCCTTTGAAAAGACTTGTGCATCAATGAAGGTGTCTCACGACTTGAACTATCACCTAGTGAAAACACATCAAAGTTAGTCGGAAAGCATAGTAGATTTGTCTTTGAACTAGCGATCCTTAAATGACCAACCGGACACGTCTCACGCACGCATCTTGCCTGACTCAGGTATTCAAATTTGCCGACACGTGGTTTGGCCGTGTGTCTTTATCCTGAATTTCATGAGCGCTCTAGAGTCCTAGCCCTTGAACCCATAGAAGGCGGCACCACCTTCACACTCATATAGGTAGACTTTGAAAGTGCCCCTGTAACTACAGCACTTGAAACCTAACAAACCGTTAGAAGTCTATTAAAAGCTAAGTAGCTTAACCTCCATGTTTTCATTACAGGTACCAAGCATTTACCATGGGATGGATAAAACCGGAAAATGCTTGCAACCACAACTTATGGTGTACTTTGCTCATTGAACCCAAGACTTGATGTTATTCAAGCGTTGAGTCGAGTTTCCACCAAGAGTGATTAGATTTCAATGGGCTTGAGTCCCATCCCCTGTGATGTTCTCCACATCAAATCCTTTGCAAGACCTTTTGTTAAAGGATCAGCCAAGTTTTGACTTGATTTTACATAATCAATGGTTATCACCCCATCTGTAATCAAGTTCCTCACATAGCTATGTCGAAGTCCTATATGCCTGGACTTTCCATTATACACCTGGCTATAAGCCCGTGATAGAGTTGACTGACTATCACAATGCAAAGATATAGGTGGCATAGGTTTTGGCCATATGGGTATCTCCCATAACATACTTCTGAGCCACTCTGCCTCTTTGCTCCCTGCCGCTAGTGCTACAAACTCAGCTGCCATAGTTGAGTCAGTAATGAGACTTTGTTTCTTAGATCCCCAAGAAACTGCTCCTCCACCAAGTGTGAAGATCCATCCACTTGTTGACAAGTGATCTTCATTCTCGGCTATCCAACTAGCATCAGTATAACCTTCTAGAACCGAAGGATAACCACTATAAACTATCCCGTAGTCTATAGTTTTCTTTAGATACCTCAATACCCGATTAACTGCGAGCCAATGGACATCGCTCGGATTATGTGTGTACCTACTTAGTTTCCCCACAGCGTATGCAATATCTGGTCTCGTGCAAGTCATGGCATACATTAAGCTTCCTATCACTCTAGAATATTCTAGTTGTGAAACTGCTCTACCAGTATTAGGATACAACTTAACTTGTGGATCAAATGGTGTAGAAATCGGCGTGCTATCGAAGTGATTAAACTTCTTTAGAATTTTCTCAATGTAATGAGACTGACTAAGGATTAAATTTCCTCCTTGTCTCTTAATTCTGATTCCCAGAATTACATCAGCAACACCCATATCCTTCATACTAAAACTAGATGAAAGGATATCCTTTGTACTTTGAATGCTTTCTAGATCAGTCCCAAAGATAAGCATATCATCCACGTACAAACATATGATTACACCTCGATTACCACTAAATTTACTATATACACATTTATCAGACTGGTGTATCCTAAACCCGTTTGATACAATCACCTTATCAAACTTTTCATGCCACTGTTTAGGTTCTTGTTTAAGTCCGTAAAGAGACTTAACAAGTTTGCATACTTTGTGTTCTTGACCTTGCACAACAAATCCCTCCGGTTGCTCCATGTAAATCTCTTCATCCAACTCACCATTTAGGAATGCAGTCTTAACATCCATTTGGTGAATCTCAAGTTTATAAATGGAAGTCAACGGAATTAGTACTCTAATTGTAGAGATCCTTGCCACCGGAGCATAGGTATCGAAATAATCAATACCTTCTTTTTGCGTAAAGCCCTTGGCAACCAACCGTGCCTTGAACTTGTCGATTGTACCATCGACCTTCATTTTCTTCTTGAAAATCCATTTACAGCCTATGGCTTTGGAACCCGGAGGCAAATCAGCAAGAACCCACGTATTATTACCCATAATAGAATCCATTTCATCCTGGATTGCTTCTTTCCAGAAAGCATAATCTTGTGATTTCATAGCCTCCCCGATGGTCAAGGGATCCGATTCCACATGAAGTGAAATCATGAAATGATTATCTGCAGTCTCTCTAGTTCCTTCAACTAGATAAACTATGAAGTCAGGACCAAATGACTTAGCAAATCGAGCCCTTTTGCTTCTCCTAAGTTCGTCATGTTCCGTAGGTTCCGCCTCTATGTCAGACTCCACAGAATCTGGCTCATTCTCTTGATTAGGCACCTTTGGAATAGATACGAACCTATTCTCATAAAATACTGCATCACGTGATTCAATAATGGTGTTTACACCAACTGAATCATTTGGCTCAGAAACCAGAAACCGATATGCTTTACTATGTAAAGCATAACCAATGAATATGCATTCAATTCCTTTTTCACCCAACTTCTTCCTTTTGGGTTTCGGCAATCTAACAATTGCTCTACATCCCCAAGTTTTGAAATAACTTAGATTCGGTTTCTTTCTTTTCCATAACTCATAAGGAGTTATATTAGACTTTTTGAGAGGCACCCTATTCAAAATATAAGCAGCGGTAAGTATGGCTTCGCCCCACATACCACTACTTAATCCTGAATTGCTAAGCATAGCATTAACCATCTCAGTCAAAGTCCGATTCTTTCTTTCAGCGACTCCATTTTGTTGTGGAGTATATGGTGCAGTTTTCTCATGAATGATCCCAACTGATTCACAATAATCAGGAAAATGGTATTCACCACCCCTATCAGACCTTAAACGTTTTATCTTTGTTCCACATTGATTTTCAACTTCGGTTTTAAAAGCAATAAACTTCTCAAGAACTTCATCTTTTGAATGCAAAAGATACACATAGCAATATTTGGAATAGTCATCTATGAAAGTTACAAAATATTCCTTACCTCCTCTAGTTGGAGTTCTATGCATGTCGCATACATCACTATGAACAAGTTCTAACAGAGTAGTTGTTCTTTCAATTTTAGGAAATGGAACTCTGGTTATTTTAGTAAGCAAACACACTTTGCATTTATCAACCATGTCAACATCATATTTAGGAATCAAATCTAATTTAACCATAGTATCCATTTTCCTAGTATTAACATGCCCCAACCGATTATGCCACAAAGAAAGAGAGTCAATCAAGTAAGCAGAAATAGCAACTGTATTATTAATGTTAAGCTTGAACATGCCCTCGTACAAATAACCCTTCCCAACAAAAGTACCACTCTTAGACAGAACAAATTTGCCTGACTCAAACACTAACTTGAAACCATGCTTATTAAGCAGGCTTCCAGATACAAGGTTTTTCCTAACTTCTGGTACATAGTAAACATCAGTCAGAGTTAGAATCTTCCCAGAAGTGAACTCTAAGTCCACTTTTCCTTTGCCTTTGATAAGAGCAGTTGATGAATTACCCATGTAAAGAACTGTACCATCTTCAACCGATTCATAGTCAGTGAAGAACCTCTTATCATTGCACACATGTTTTGTTGCCCCTGAGTCGATCCACCAGTTATTAGCATCCTCGAGAACATTAATCTCAGATATGACAGCCACAAAGTTATTCTTTGAACTCGATGCCCCTGGATCTTTCTTCTTGTTGGACTTGCAGTCCTTCTTGAAGTGTCTTGGCTGACCGCAACGCCAACATACCACTTTTGGCTTTTTCCCTTTTGGTTCATCACCACGGTCATCGCCCTTTCGGGCTTTCTGCTTCTGTTTACCTTTACCCTTGTTGGTACTCTTTCCTTCCTCCACCACATGGATCTTGGAGATATTATCTCCAAGTTCCTCATTTTCTTGACGCTTTGACTCTTCCTCCACCCGAAGATGGACAGCCAATTGTTCCAGCGTAAGATCCTCAGTTTTGTGTTTAAGAGTTTTCTTATACTCTTTCCAGGAGGGAGGAAGATTATCAATCACAGACGACACTATGATCGATTCATCCATGTTCATGTTCTTAACCTTAAACTGATTTAAAATATGCTGAATTTCATGCAACTGATCAACCACAGACTTGTTATCAATCATTTTGTATCCGAATACACATCGAACAGAGCATCCGAAAGTGCATTCAGAATATGACCCTTGCAAATGTAGTCATCACTTTCGAACTTCTTCCTCACACGAGCCTCCTCCAATGTTTCATCTTCATTCTCCTCCGGGAAGGGGTTGGTGAGAACATACACGACTTTGAGAGTTGTAAGCAAAAAATGCAACTTCTTTTGCCAACGCCTGAAGTTACCGCCATCAAACTTGTCCAATTTCACGAAATCCTGAGTCAACGCTCGCAACGATTTTGAAGCCATGGTAGAAATACTGTTTTCGATTGTTGGTGCAAAAGTTGGAACCTTCAAAATCTGGAGCCTTTTGAAACTTGAACAAACTGATGGAAACCGCTTCGAGTCACGTTACGTCGTCGCTTTCCGAAAACAGTATTCGCCCCCACCAATTGGTGTGCACCGGGTTACAGCGAATCTGTTCTGAGGATAAAACGAAGCCCGATCAATGATCTTCTGCCTGCGTCCGCACAAACGAAGGACAGACAGAATACCGAGCCAAAGAGAATCAATTGAACCAAGGACTGTTAATTTCGTTTCTGCAGAATAACGGAATAACAGCATATAAAATAACGAGACAGCGAGAGGGAGAGTTTCTGGATATTTTTTGGTGTCTCGAATGAATTAACCACTGGCCTATTTATAGACTTATAGGCACCCTTACGTGAAAGGTTGTGTCTTTTGTAAACACACATTAGAAAGGGTATGTCTTTTGAAGACAATTAATCAATAGAAAGGATCATGCCTTTTCGTAGGCACCCTTTCAAGAAAATAATTAATTAGGAAGGGTCATGCCTCTTGGAGGCACCCCCATGTATCACATCCCTTCCTAACAATCACACCCCATTCTAATAGTCACACCCTAAGTGAATAGGTGTTATAACTATTCACGTAAAGTCATACCCCATGTGAAAAGGTGTCGCACCTTTTTACAAATAACCTCCTGCACCTTTTATTTTGAAAAACCTCCAACACATCGCGAATAATTACTTGTCCAAGGTGTTTGAGGATGTGAACGAGTATCAGAGGAATGGTTGGCATGTGCAGTGGGCTGGATTCAAGTACACTTATTTCAAAACCCCATGGTCTTTCATTTCAGCCTTGGCTGCTTTGACACTTCTACTCCTAAACATGATCCTGGCTTTCTTTGCTCTTTATCCATATGCCGGAGGAAAGCGTGCTGGGTGACTCGTGAAAAACAGTGAGAAATTGTAGTAGTATAGATTTCAGTTGTTGGCTATCTATGCCCCTCGAATCCTCTTTGCCGAATAACTGACTTTCGTTTGGGACTATCGCGGTGTATTTCGGCAATCAATCAAAGCTTGATTACCGTGAGGGATTTATCTTCTTGGTTGGTCTTTCGAAACTCTCGGTAAAATATGTTCGAATTTTTTCTTCCCCATCTATAAGGTTTTGAGACATATCATCTCCGTTTTCTTTCTCGACCGTTTTCAACACGAACCACAACAGTGTTACAATTGTATCGCGCAACCATTATTTTGTACTAGTAAAGTTTGAATAAAGAAAATTTGTTCTTCGGTAAACCTTCCCTGGTAGGACTAATTTATGCTCGACCGACCTCGTAATGTAAAATTTTGAAGGGTACAAACTCAGTCATAAGAGCCGTGTACTAGGTTTGGCAGGGAGTTGACGAAAATTGAACCCAAGGCCTTTCTTCTATCACAACCGATTTCATGACCTCTCTTCTATTAGACCCCCGGCCCCGAAGTTGTAACCATTAGTTATTTCAAGCCTTAATTAATTTATTTTCCAACTTTGGCCCCTGAGATACGAACCAACTAGCAATTGACATATGTTTAACATCATTATTAGCATCATATATAATTTGGATCAGAAAATCTTATTTGCGGACCATTTCATATGAACAAGGTTTTACGGAGGCCAAATCGCACACATCCAAAGCGTTTTTGAACGGTCCGGATTGAAAATCAATTATGACCTGTAACAATTAATTATGACCAGTCATAATTGAAAACGTAGCTCAGCTATTGATTGTGCGAATGGATGGCTGAGATTGCGCCGCTCTATGAATAAGTTTATCTCAATCCGGATATCTAATTTTTTTAAAAACTTTCATTTGTGTAGGAACTAGTCTACTACAGTACTAATTCCCTACCTTCAGTCAAAGCTCATGGCAACCAAATCCCCTGCAATGAATTTGTTTCCTTAAATTTTGTTGAAGAAGCTGTAACTAGGCTCCATAAGAATATAAGATTGACCTGGCATTTAAATGGTTTGAGTGCAAGTAACAGCATAGTTTCTTTTTGAGATTATATTACTTCCACCCGCAGTGGAAACGATGGGTTGTCACTACCGTTGTTATGTGGCCTACCGTGCTTTTATTGTGATTTAAATCGTTCATCTTGTAGGTTCCGCAGTGTAATAATTGTTCAGCAAAATTAGCTTGATCGGGCATCGGTAGACGTATCAAAGTAATCCATATTGGATTATAAAATGAATGGTCAGAGGATAGTTTAACTTGACAGAATCAAACGATCCATTTTATAAACTAAAATTAAACTTTTGATATCTGATCAAGTTAATTTTTTGCATGAGTATATAACTCAGTTGATCATATAAGATGAATGGTTCAGATTACTACGATAAAAGCACGATAGAACCCACAACGACGTTGGTGAAAAACCATTGTTTCCCATCGGTGGAAAGAATTTAATCTCTTTACTTTTTAGTAACGACGCCCATTTTGACCTCCAAAACAAGTTTTGTAAAAAATATTATTGATGACATGGGCGTATGTAAACAATGATTAAAGAAGTCAGAATATTCCTGTGAAAAAATCCTTGCCCATTCATGCGTAAAAACCTTTGGATTAGCAAAGGCTGATGGGGATGTAGAGATTTAGTCTCGTGTTGCGCATAAGCTGGTCCAGGAATACTCTACATTACCCAAATAAAAGTCAGAAAATATTGAGGGGAATCCTGAACATAGTAGGAGAAAAAACACCCAAGGATTGCCCGAGTGATACGGGCCAATGACTGATTTTAGGAGTACTCCCCTTGGTCAGGATTCGATTTCTCTCCGGGTGAATACCATGATAGTAAGTGGGGGGCCGTGACTGGTGTGACCGCACTAGTTCCCCCGAGCTTTGGATTGTGCAGTCGGGTCTAATTGTGGTTCGAGTGTAGGGCTGTTCCTCTGCAATTTGTGCAGGTGTACAAGTAGAAGAACCATCAAGAAACTCAAAGTAACCATTTGCGCGCATTACGTTCTCAATCTGATTCTCCACATCAAATAATTGGTGCCGTCCAGTTTAATAATAACAAAGGAGTGAAAATTAGAAACGAGGAACACCAGAGATGATGGTAGAGTTACCTCTGTCGTAGCCATCGGGATTTGTAGAAATCACAAGGAATCAAAGAAACGTAGGGCACAGAATTGCAAGACGAGAACGCAGAGAAGACCAATTTGTAGCGTAGGCCACAGGATCGCAAGACTGCCGTCGAGTAGCTCTGATACAATGAGGAAAATATAAACCCTAAACTAGAGAAGAGAGAAGAGAGAGAGAAACTGAACTTTCATTTTCTGAATTTGTGTTATGTCATTCTTGATTTCAGAGGAAGAGAAGCCAACACCTTATATACCAACTCCACTAACTAACTACAGCTCAGCACCGTTTTCTTAACAAACTACTAACTGATATTGGAGTGGTTTTAACCGACCAACCAACTCACCTAATGACTCACTTAATGACTCTTACTAACAGTTCCTCGGTTAAAAAAAAAAAACCATAGTAGGAGAAAATCATTAAACAAGAAAAGCGGTTGTTGTTAGAGATTTTCAAAATAAAGTGTCGTCGTTTTGTTTTTGAAAAATTCCTTGTTTCCATAGAATGCTTGTTTTTTCTCTTTGTGGGCTTTGTCCCACATTGGATAGTTGAGAGAAGTTGGAGTGGTATATATTAGGAAACATTCCTAATATGAATAAACAATGATCAAGTGTGGTGCAGCCCTACGGTGCTACACGCACACGCGCGCGCGCGCGCGGCGTGGGCAGTGTGGCGTGGGCTGTGGTGCTTTAGCGGCGCACTTTGCACTTCAGCGCTAGGCGCCTTGTAGGCGCCATTTCTTATTGCGAGTTGGCGGTAAGGTGGCGCTGACGTGGCATGCCGCGTGTCGCACACGTGGCAGGTGAGTCACACGGAGCGGTTCCGATCGGGTGCAACTCGAGCCTACGGGTGCGTTGGTTCGTAGAGTTGCGATCTCAGCCGTCGATCGCGAACGGGCACGATCCAACGGATTGGATCAAATCCGATTGGGTGTGAGCGAAACAGTACACTTGTTCGGTGT
This sequence comes from Rhododendron mucronatum var. ripense, assembly GCA_019656295.1. Classification (NCBI taxonomy): domain Eukaryota; kingdom Viridiplantae; phylum Streptophyta; class Magnoliopsida; order Ericales; family Ericaceae; genus Rhododendron; species Rhododendron mucronatum. The sequence goes on from BPLT01000001.1 coordinate 12,694,126, forward strand.
GACTGGGTGTGACTGGTCGATCTAGACCATAGGATCTGATCCAATGGTCAGATTGGATCGGGTGCGTATCTATTCACAATGGGTGCGTAGTGGCCTATAAATAGACCACTACTTGTCAGAATCCACAGACACATATAATCCGAATTTCTCCCACATCTCTCTCTATATTTTCTAGCATTCATTCTGCGTTCTGTTTTGCTGCAGAAAATAGAACACAGTGGTTCTCGGTTCTTACATTCGTTCTAGCAGGTATTCTGTCCGTTTCGTTAGTGCAAACGAAAACGGAAAGAACTTCGAGTTCGGGCTTCGATTTATCTTGAAGGCAGATTTCCTGTAACCCTTTGCATACCAATTGGTGGGGGCAAATACTGTCTTTAGGAAAGCGACATCGTCGTGACTTGAAGTGTATTACAGGTTTTGTGGAGATTTCGTCAACAGTACAGAAATTGCAGCGGCCATTTTTCCAACAGTTGTCATCTATTTTCCAACTTGTCACGACTCTGTCAAAGAGCATCTGGAATTTGATTGAATAGATCGATATTCGATCTAGATATATAAAGTCTATAAAATGGGTGGAGTACGAGTAACACTTTGGACGGCCCTGCAGCTGTGTTTTTTTTTTTTTTTTTTTTGTAATGCTGAGTGTTTCGGACCAGCTTGCTCGCACCTTGGACTAAATCCTACGGACCCTCCCATCGCCATTTCACACGCTTACAAAGGATGATGTGGCCCCAAAAGTTATCAACAATGAGAAGAATTAAGCAAACACCTAAGTCCTAGTTCAAGACCACTTGAGCCCTGCGTGTTATATATATCAACTAGTGTTAATCCGTGCCTACGGCACTACGTATTTCTGTTGGAAGGGGATGACAATTATGTGATTTTGGTGAAAATCATGGACACTTAACCGGAAAGTGGGAGGATGCACAATAGCCTTTGGATCAAATGAATCTAAGTTATTCCAACAACTTGTCCCCCACACCCTTGATGTGATACAGAGTATCCTTCATCATTTTTTTTTTTGAAAATATCCTTCATCATTCATGACGTGGATATCTCTTTCTTTGAAAAACAAAGTCGAGCGGCCAAACTAAACAAATATCCCTCCCACTGTAATTCTCAATAATCAATCAACAGATGCATCCCCAGATAATTCTGGGATGTATTGGTGTTTTGGTATATAAGAACTTCCTCAATCAAAGAAGCAAATAATGATGTCGATTAATACTTGGAGCGACGAAAATGTCGCACCAGATTTACATTCTGTTGTCAACAAGTTCAAGGAACTACCCGAAAACGATCAACTGGAGCTGATTGAAGAGGCCTCTAGGGAAGTTCAACAAGAAGTCACGACAATCGAGAAACTCCCCGAAGAAAGCGAAAAGGATTTCAGAGTAAGAAGATTTACGGAGCTGTTTCACAATCTTCCTCTGGATTTCCTCCTACTGAGCTTATGGTCTAAAGCTAGGGACAAACCAATTCCGCATCCAGAGCCGATATTTTCAACATAAGAAACCCAAGCTAGCGAAATTATTCATATTCCAGAACGCGGCGCGCCTATAATTCCTCGAGATGCTACTGTTGAGGTTTCTTTCCGTTCTTATCTATTCAAGGTGAGAACTCCGGATTTAGGACACGGCAGGACTGAAGAAGAAGAAGATGGAAAGAATAAGTTGTAGAAAGCCGTGTCCAGGAATTCTTGCCATGTAATGATCAGCTTCTGGTTCACTCTTGGTCCTTGTTTGTTTTGTATCGTTTTCCTCCTTTAATTTGTTTGTGTTGTAAAAGATAGAGAGTGATGGCGCCATCTCATGTTATGGCCCGAAATCTATACGGTAGCGTGAGATTAGCTTTGTGTCTCTGCCCTCCTTTTACAATCGTAGGCTCCAAAAAGTCAATTGCGTTCCGTTTTTTGGCTGCCTGCCAATACTTCTTTTTAATTCGTTTTTATGTGGAAAGGAATTGTTCTAGATGTGTCTGATAAGTACTCAGTTTAAGCCGAAGATTGAAATCTGAGAAAAGTCGGTTGAGTGGATTCGGTCGGGACAGCTTCTACAAAAGCGTGAGAACTTCAATCCACACCTACTTTGAGCACCGTATTCAATCTCCCATCTATGAGAAACAACCCGCGCGTGTTTAATAGGACGGCGTATTCAATCTCCACCGTATTGAGTGGAGAGTGATACTTTGGTTGTGCGAAAATGAACTTGGTTTTATTGAAGAATGTCACATGCAATTATTTTGTACTACATCCTGTTTTCTCTGCGCCTGCATATTGCTTTGGGTTAGGACACGGTAAAAATAGATATAAAGAAGAGAAATAATCTTGACGTTAAATCCCGTGTGTGTTTAATAGGATGGCTAAACTGGAAATAACGGATATACAAAAAAAAGTAGAGAAAAAATGAACATGTTGACCCACGTTTTTTTCAAACTTCCCCTAACAAACACACCGGTAATACTTTCTCTTCTTCTTTTAATCATTGCTACTCACTTGAATACTAATACAGCGTATGACCTGTTGAATGAGTCCTTTTGTTTTCCAAAATTTCCATCAAACTTGCTCTTAATACCTTTTAAGGGTAAGTCTGATTATTCCAATGACGAATAGAATTTGTTGTATTTTGTTAGTTTTTTTTTTTTGTTAATGGAAGTTGTTTGTCGTTGGATCTATATATGTAATAGAAATTTATGAGTTGTTTATTAGTTATATATTATGGGGAATCGTTTTCTTTTTTCAATCCTAAGCATAGTAGTTATATGAAATCGTCAATCTATCTTTTCTTAAACCTAATAGAATAGGTTATTTGTTTGTAAAAAGATAACAAAAAAACGAGTTTCAATTTTAGTGCATCGTTGTGGAGATTGGCCTAACGTCTTATTGAAATAAGAAAATAAGAAATGCTATTCACGTTATAATGGCAAAATTTTAACACTACAAACGTGGTTCAAATTTTTTTTTTGACAATTTTACTTTTGTTGTATTCAGATATATTCACGTTTGATCCCATTTTCGTTATATTCACGTTTGATTGATGGGGTGATTATTCCATTTTCATATGACTAGTGGCGTTACTTGGATAATGGTAGTTGAAATTAGGGGTGATACCGGTCCGGTTTCGACCGGTTTGGGTGTATTTTTCGGTCGAAACCGGTTATCCGGTTTGAGATTTTTAGAATCGGAAACCGGTTGAGATAAACCGGTTCCGGTTTCGATCGACTCAACCGGTTCCGGTCCGGTTTATCCGGTTTATCCGGTTTTCATTCATGAGCCATATTTTGGGTCCAACACATCAAAAAATTCATAATTCAACCTATAAAATATCAACCAAAAATCTATAATTCAACCATTTTTTTTGGCCCAACAAAAAGGATCAATTTTGAGCCCAATATATTAAAAAAAAACTCATAAAAACATAATTAAGCCCATAAAAACAGTTTTTATATAATAAATATATTTATTAGACCAATATATACTACAAAATATCAACAAAAACCCATAATTCAACCCCTCCCCTATATTTTTATATATATATGTATATATTATACATATATATAACCGGTCCGGTTTCAACCGGTTTTTAAAACACATAAACCGGATCGAAATTATTTTTCCGGTTTATAAAATTTTATAAACCGGAATCGAATCGAAATTATTCAACCGGTTTAAAAAATTCGGTCCGGTCCGGTTTTTCCGGTTTCGATCGATTTTCCGGTTTCGAGTAACACCCCTAGTTGAAATGGCACTAGAGAGTGGTTTTAAAAATAGTTTGAAAAGTAGAGTACTTCGGCTATTTTTGTTCTAAAAAACGTAAGTAATACTCCTACTTTGAAAAGAAAACTCTGGTTCTTGGATATTTAGTGTGATTTGATTTATCGAACTGATAATCGTGATTTTGCTCACGGTTTAACTTTAAATAAAGTGGAAACCATCAGTTTTGATTTACATGTTCCAGTTTTTACCTTGCCGAACGGGACGTTGGCATCCCTGCCCCGATCATGCAACGTTTTGAAAGTTGTGATCGATCGTCAACCATGGTTTCTGTTTCCCTCCAAGGCTCCAACTCTCCTTTTACCTCTGCGCAAGTGTCTGTGTGTGAGGGTATGGAATCTATGGATTCACACACCGCAGAAGCTTCAGTTCCATGGCGCCGCTTATCCTGCACCATCTCCTTCGCTGCTCTCTGCTCTTGCTATTGTACGCCTCTCTCTCTCTCTCTCTCTTGATCGATTTGAGTTGCATTAACTTTTACCCATTAATCGGTAATTAGATCGATTGATTTCCAATATTTGAACACAATCAGTTCAACTCTAAAAGTCTAATCTGTTGTTTCTGGTGGATTTTCCTGCACTGTTCTCCTTGTAATGCAATGTAGTTTATTGGCCGCAAGATAATGGCTAGGTTTTCGTATTGCCTTCTAACAAGCATGGCTAGGGTTTTGATGTTCATATTTATACAAACAATTCTTGTTTCTTGTGACAGATAATTTGCCTCTCATTTATAAACAACAATCAACCAGCTGTTACTGAATTTGAAAAATAACTGAAGTAGCAGAGAAATTGAACCAACTATCATTCAAATCACCTCCATCAAAGGATGGGAAGATGATGGCATTTTGGGGTCAGATTACACTTTTTAAGTCGATGTGGGAAGAACCCTGGGGCTTGAAAGAATTAGAATGGGTTCAAGAAAATCACTCCAATTAGAAGATACTTAATATAAGCCTAAGTGAATGTTCGTAGAAGTTAGGTTTGATTGTGAGAAACAAAGCCTTTATGAGAACTGCTTTGAAAATTACGTGCCCTACAATGCTACCCTAAATCTAGTGGATCTAGGTCGTCTTGATAATTTTGGACCTATGTCAAGTTAAAAAAACTGAGGAATTAAGGAAAAAAAGATCAAATATTTTTTTGGAAAGTGGAATATGGTGCGCAACGATCTACAAAAATCAACTTCTTAAAGTACGAGATCTATTCACAAGAAACGAGTATCGAAGAAGCAAACTCCTTCCCTTAAAGACAAGAAAGAAAAGTAAATAGTGGAAATTTCAAGAAGCAATGCATTGTGACGGTTTAGTTCCACGCATAGTATTCATTGAATTCCTGAGCAAAATTATACTCTTTAATTATTTCAACACCCGTCGAGGTTGTGGTTGTATAGTACCTTTGTATTAGAAAACTAAATAAAAGTATCGTAAATTGCTGAGATTGAAGCCAACAAACAAGGGAAGGGAGATACGTACTTATTTTCTTTCCAATATTTCCATTATGCTCTTTGAAGATGGTTCAGTAGCACTAAATTTCCATTTCGATTGAACAACGGTTTTATTCAGATCGTGTGTTGCTCACCGCAGTTTGTCACTTTGTTGTCTTTTTTCTTATCATAATCCTCCTTCAATGCCGCCTTGTTCTTTTTTTTTTTTTTTTGGGTGTGTGTGTGTGTGTTGTCAAACAGATGGATTTCACGTTTTGTCAGCTCCAGTCCATCAGATGCATCGATATTATTGGATTGGTGTTCTCGATAACTATTGCAAGAAATGGGATGCATTTTTCCGTTGCTTATATCTGGTAGCCAAATTATCTTTTCAGGTGGAGGTATGTCCTTAAAACACCAGTATGAATGTTGTATATCTGTTGTGCTTCACATGGCTACTAGCAAACTTACATGCATGGATTCTTGAACCAATTTTGGCATAGGCCAAGGCCAGAGGTGTTTGTTATTTTTTGTTTGCTCTTTTTATTTGCATGTTTAGTTTGAAGATGACTGATTATCTAGTGGAATATATCTTTGGATGATTCATTGTGTTCTCTTCATTTTCTTTCGTTGAACCTTTCTTTCAAATGATGAAAACAGAACATTGTGTACTTGTGCCTT